>JAABOM020035934.1:0-16952 GCA_011800125.2 Solanum clarkiae
TGTCAAGTGGTCGAACTCTCCCTAAACTGTAGGAACAATAACCTAAGAACATATTTATAATATTTAAAAGACATGTAGTAAATAAAATAGGATAACTGGGTTGGCACGCTTCATGAATAGCTTTATGGGTCATAGTGTGTTCCACAGCCCGTAATCGGGCTTGCGTATGTAGTTGCTGGAAAAATGTACTTGTGGTCTACAATACCTTTTTATGGCCCGTAAAGTCTTCTACGGCTCATAGGTAGTCTCGTCTGATGAATCTTAAGAAAGTCCTCCATCTCTAATCTTTAGGGCACGAAACATGATCTATGACTCATAAAATAGTTCAGGACCCATCTACATGACCTTATAACAAACTTCAAAAAATGAACCCCTCACTAGAATTGCCAGAAAAACTTAATTCACAGCCCAATGAATGCTCTACGACCTATAAAGGGTCTTGTACATCACCAAAAAAAACAACTTTTGCATTATCTTCCCAAAATGAATGTCAACCCTAGAATCCTGTAATTAAAAAAAATAAACACATAAAACCCACTAACATCACATTGAGATCACGCAAAATTCTAAGTTTTAAGCTTCAAAAGTGTTGTATTTTGACAACACATCGTGAAGTTGGGTAGAAAATTCAAGTCTTCAAAGTCGAGAGACAATGTGAATTTTTTTACAATGTCAAGCCACTCCCACGTATTTCATTGGAATCTTAATTTGAAATTGGAGAGGGTACTTATTTCCTCGAAGTGGAAATACAAAGGGGTGATGAATTTGGTTCTACACCACGACATTGAATTAAGTTCTTGGTAGGAGGAAACCAATCATTGTTTCAAAAATTTTGAATTCTAGTTTAATTTTTAATCTTTAACCATTTTAGATTATATTGTGATTTTGATTTTGATTTTTCCTAATCCTCATTATTTTGAAGTCTTTGTAGTGATTTAGACATGTATGAAAGCAAAAATTTAATTAGAGGAGTTACGAGAAATGGAAACTTAAAAGTGATGTTTGGAACAGTTTTTGGAGGTGTAGAGTCACCAAATGCAAAGGGGATGATCGCCCATTAGACACTACCATCATCAAATGTTATAATTGCCCAGTTCTGGCAACAATTTGTTCATCACAATCGCGATGAACAATTGGTTGGGATCGATATGTAGTTCCAAGTTACTCATTTTCATCGTGTGGGTTCCATTTTTTATCATGAAGATAAAGATGAAGAACAAATTATGATCACAAACCATGTGTTGTGATCGCGATGTGTTGGAGGATGAATTAATTTAATAGCTCAGGTACTTTCCCAAACATTTTGTATTCCTCCTCAATAAAATTCTTTGAACTTTGCACTTAATTTTTGAATTTTCTTACTTATCAATCCTTGAAATCACACTCCTCACTCTTCTCGAGGTATATAATTGAATTCTTTTCTTTTGTCTTCTCTTCAAATGCTTAATGGGTTGAAAATAGGTGTGTGTTTCACCTATATTTTAGGCTTTATATTTGTGCTTAGTTTATTATGATTCTTATCTTTCCAAACTTTGCACTCAATTTTTGAATTTTCTTACTTATGAATCCTTCGAATCATACTCCTTATTCTTCTCAAGGTATGTAATTAAATTATTTTCTCTTGCTTTCTCTTTAAATGCTTAATGGGTTGAAAATAGGTGTGTGTTTCACCTATATTTTGGGCTTGATATTTGTGCTTAGTTTTTTTATGATTCTTAGCTTTTGTGTTGATATTTATGTTGTTAGGATATTGTTTAAAGTTTGGGGTGAAAGTGTGGTTGGATTTTGCTTAAATATGCACTCAAAATTGATGCATTAAAGTTGTTTATTGATATGTCGGGCTAAAGATTTTGTGGCATATCATTGTTATTCACAATAGTGAAGGAAAAATAACATGATCATGAAGAACAAAATAGTGTTTGACCGCTATTGTTCATCCAATTGCAATGGTCAATGTCGTGATCTCGATGAACAAAATTCCTGGTAATTCATTGTCTGATAGTAATGGCTTTGCATTGTTTTGTCCGATTCACTTTTTCCACCATTTCATTAGCCTAATGTCATGCTAATTCCTTATTTTAATTGTCTATATGCTTGGCTAACATGTTTGATCATTTTTAGGTACTTAATTCATCAAAAATAGCCACCAACATTTACCCAAATGAATAACAAGTTGATGAACTAATGTATGACGTTGAGTTCTATAGCTAAGAGGTGTTTGTGTCTTCGAAATGTCACTTTCTAAATGTCTTGCCACAAAGAACATCACTAGAGAAAGTAATCTTGAGAATTTTGAAACTCGCATTTTTTATTTCAACGAGCATTTGCAAACTAGTGGGTGGATTTATTTCCTGGAGGAACCTATGCGGCATATAATTCAGGGGTCTGAGAATTCAATGCTAATGCCAATGAGACCAAGTTTGCTAAGAATAGGCTTGTCACGATTTGTGGAAGGAAAGTTCAGTTTGATCCACCATTGATCCATATAGATTATGGCCTGCAAATGCTAATAATGATGTACATGAGGAGATATCAAGGCAAGAAGGCCAATAATTGTTTGTGAGAAACTTACATGATCAACACATGCCATAGTGGATCTCTTCCAACAAGAGGATAGAGTCATCAGAGTTCACAAAATAAGACAAATCATGGTTTTCCATTATTCTCAATCGAATCATTCATTTTAGGAATGAATATGATGTATCTTTTCATTGGGCCTAAGTGATTTGTGTTAATATGAAGGGGCTTGAGATTGATATGGGTGATATTATAATTCAAAAAGTTCAGGAGCTAGTCATAGAGGGAACTTAAAGTCTTTACTTTACCTCTTTGATTACCTACTTACGTCAGGAGGCCAGGTAGAGACAAAGGTTATGGAGAAATGGAAGAGCCAAGAGAAATCTATTCATCTTTTGAAGAAAAAGGGTTGAGGTATGTGACAAAGAAAAGGAAGATCAACGTGAATGACCCAGCATTGAGATGTTTCACTGAGGGGGTTACTTCACTTAACCGTATCTCTATGAGTACCTCATCATATGTGGCTCCACTATAAAGTGGACCCCCAACACTCATAAAAATATTGATCTAGGGTGAGGTGGTTGATTCACAAATTAGAGAGCTGGTATAAAGGTTGCCTACTAATGCAGGAGAGAGCTCCTCTTTAGCTTTAGATATATCTTCCACCCTAACCATTATTGTGTAGGAGAAGTAGAGCACTAGAGATAAGTTTGCTAGAGTTGAGCGGTGGTCGAGGAAGCAAATAGAGCATGAGCAAAAGAAGAGTAGATTCTTGATCAAGATGATGTCTACACTTTGAAAGTTCTGTGGGTCGGGAGATATGATGATGATGAAGATGACATGGTTCTCCAACATCCAACTAGTTCTAGGTCACGTAGAGGATTGTTAGGGAGTCCCTTGTATGCTCTATTTTTACTTTATTGCTTTCACTATAAGGACACAGTGTCATGTTATTTATGGTCGTGATACTTTATTTTGATGTGTATGTAGTGATGTGGATGATGTTATATTATTATGCCCATGTTGGGCTTGATTGTTTTGATTATGTTGATGATGTGCCCTTGTAGGTCTCGTGATGATGATGTTGATTTGGTGCCCTTACTAAGATTGTATATATATTATGATGGATTGATTTTATTTAGTTTAATTGGGTGTTTTCCCCTTTTTATTAGTTTTTTGTTTTGGTTTTTCATTTTGTAGATAGCTTCTTTATTTCAGCTTGTATTATTTCTTATTGTCTTGTTCAATTTGTAGTGTGACTAGTTATGCCTTATGATCGATTGATTGAAAAAATTCATTAGAGAAATCGTCAATTGGTAGGAAGTGTGTTGAAAATGTTATCTTCAATGATGTCTAAGTCGATGATGATTTATTGACAATGTTAGAGCCAAAATGTGGGACTATAACTTGTTTGGTGGTAGTAGAATTTGTCAAGTAGTGTGAAATAGTTTGAATGAGCATATCACTCCATTGTTTTATTTTTTGAAATGTAGCATTTTGAATGGAAGATATTGTGACAAGGCTATAACTCTTTTTGGGACTCTTTGCTTGCTAGGTGGTTAATTTTGATAAATAACCTCTTGTTCTTGACTTGGAAGTGAAATTAAACCATCCAAAATAGTTTACATGTCATTGTGTGGTGTTTCTTTTTAATAATTCCTTATGTTTCACTTATGCCACCTAGAACCGGTCGATTGATCTTGAAACATTGGTTTTGATTGAATTTGGTTTAAAACATGATCTTAGGCATTCTTTGGTTTAATTTGAAGTCTACAAACCCTAAAGATACTACCTTTGCACTATAAGATCCCTAGTGGTACCTTTTTAAGCCTTAACCTTTTTGTCGGCGACCATGTTACAAGCCATAACTGTTTTGAATAGACAAACTTCTTTTGAGCCTTTTCTCCCTCTTTGAACTTGAATTTGTAGAAATAGAAGATAAAAACCTATGTTAGGGGTGATATGGGAGAATAAGGAGATGTATATCACATGTGAACTTGTTAAAAGATGAGAGAAATTCAAAAGTGGAGGAAAGATGTGAGGGTGTATTTGAGAGTGTATTTGAGAATGTCTTGAATGATGTGAGGGTGAAATAAGGCTAAGTATAGGTATTTTCACGTATAGGAAGACTTAGTCCCAAGACCCAAAAGCCTTGGACTGACTCAACAATACTGGGCAATTTTAACACACTGGCGCATCGCGCTAGCGATGCGTATTACTCACTAGAAATTGATTTTTTTGGAAAAAAGAAATTGCAATTCCTTTGCTGTAAATCCGGAGTTAGACCCAGTCCGCACTCAATTTGACCCCCTAAACAACAATATGAAGTCGAATTTTCAATATCATGCATAGATTTTGAGATATATGAAAATTTCGATTTCAAGCACTTTTGAGGCACATTTTCGGGCACTTTTGGGGTCGTTTCACTTAAGACTTCTCCTCTCAAAAAATTTTCCTTGCAATTTATTCAATATGCATCATCAAAAGAACCTTCATAATCAGTAAATGATGTTGAAGTGGGACAAACTTCCTTAGCTACTCAAGTTCCCCATGATCATGTGGCCGAATCAGTTACTAATGCGATGTTCCATACCAATTTCCAAATGCTAGCTCAAGTAGATATGACTCAAGCCAACCAAGGTAGAGTTGCCGAAAATATGGGAACCTTGGAAACTAGACTCTGAGGCTTTGTGAGAATGACCCCACTTGATTTTGATAGTTCTAAGGGTGTTTTTAGGTTGTGGTTTAAGTAATGGAAAAGTGAGAGAGTTGAAGATGTCGATTATATTTCTTGGGAGGAGTTCCAAAGTTCTTTTCTTGACCATTTCTTGCCCTCTGAATTGAGGGATGCTAAGATCCAAGATCAACAGTCTACATCAAGAGAGTATGTGTATGAGGGAATATGCCCTCAAGTTCTCAGATTGTCTAACTATGCCCCTTCATTAATTCGAATCCAAGGACTAGGATGAGCAAGTTTGTGACAGGTGTTTTTGCTTTGATGTTCCAAAAGTGTAAGATGGCTACGTTGATCAAAGAAATGGACATTTTATGGCACATGAAATATGCAGAGAAAATCGAGGATAAGTAGATGAAGAAAAGGGCTAGGGAGTCCAAGAGGGTTTGTGTAGATAATGATGTCTTAAAATGTCCTTGTTAGCCACCTTTAGCCTTATCTATAGAAATTACCTTGGGCTTATTTTGAACTATATGTATTGTTGGAACCGACATCCAGGGTTTTTAAATAGAAATATGAATTTCAAAATTATGGAAGCTTTAGTTATTGGAAAAGTAAGTTCTTATGTCATTCTGATTTTCGGGAGTCAGAACATAGATCTGTTGATTTTATTAGCTACGGGATGTTCAAACTGAATTATGACAATTTATAGAACTGAGTTTGGAGTTAAATGAGATTTTGAGGCACGAAGTTGTGATTTTATTTGTTTCTAGAACCAAAGTTTGACTTTGGTGAACATTTGGGTTCAGAAGCTCGGATCAGAATTCTAACAGTTCCGGTAGCCCCAGATGGCCAAACGGACGCAAGAAATGGTCTTGGTATAACTTTTGGAGTTGCTGAGGGATGTTTTGGTATTTCGAGCTTTAAACTACTTTATACGACTTGCATAGGTAAATGTGGTGAGGAGCCCTTGGAATCTATTTTTGATAATTTTGTTGAGTCCAGATCATCGTTTTTGATGTGAATACATGTATGGTTTATGAAATTTGGGTTCCAGATGAGTCCTATGGCTCCATTCCGAGTTTTGAGCATAGTTGTGTTTGCTGGTTAACAAGGAACTTGTTCTCCACATTTGCAGAGTACTCCCTTGGTTCTTCTCCATATTTTTAGACAAACCTTTGCATTAACAGAGGTACGGTTGATGAGAAGCTCATTTCTTCTCCACATTCACAGATAACCTTCTGCATTCGCGGAGTACAAATGTTCTGTAATATTTTAGAAGTCGTAAGTCCTGCATTTTTGTTCATTTTTGACATCTTCAAGCTTTTTGGGGAGATTTTGGATGGGGCCTTTCGGAAATTTCGTTAGGACAAGTGTTTCTAACATCATTTTGACTAATTTCTATGACTTTCATCTTAATTTTGTCTTGAATTTCATAACTTCGAATATCCAGAATTTGAAATTTTTAGTCTTTGATTTCAAAACTTTAAATGACAATTTCACCTTCGATTTAAATTCAATTTTAGTGAAATTTTCACCCACAGACACCATTTTTTGTGTAGAACCCGAATTTAAAGTCAAATTCTAGATTTGAGAATTTCAAAATTAGCATTAATTTTTACCATTTTTCACATAAGCCTAATTCGTTCTAATATGGGTATCAACATTAATCTCTTGATGCATAGTATCTACTTTTGGTAGATTTTGGTTGATTTGGCAATTGTTGGGGCACTTGAGGTAATTGAAAGCTTGTCCAAGTGAGATTTCTACATTTAGGTAGGTTCGACTAACCTTTTTGGGACTTGATTTGGGTCAATGGACATTCTTATGTAGTAGTTGTAAGATCCACATTTATTTATGAGTAGTTGGGCTGACAGGTTATGATTGTGATACAATTGTGGTTTTGGTTATGCCATAAACTAAGAAAAAGGAGATCTAAATGATAAATGCGATAGATTTTGTGAATTGAGATATCTTGGGCTAATAGGACATTAATATGAGACTTGTGAGATAATTTGGCAAACATGTGGAAATTTATAGTTTGTGTTATATCTTTTAAGGGTAATTTTTTTATTGTTTTTAAAGCAATTGAGGTGTTTGAGTGAATTTGAGGAATTTTTATGATACATTCGGGTTTGTTAAGCATGTTATAATACTGGTTGGATTTAGTTCCATAGTAATTGGTTACTGATGAAGAAATGGTAATGTAAGACTTATCAGTTGTATTGATACGAAATGATGCAGAAGCTTAGTGTTTCAGAGATTAAAGCTAAGGCACATATCCTTTATATGTACATTTATATGCATCGGTACAATAGTCTAGGCATGCACAAATCTTTTATTACATCTATACCAGTTGGGACATTATGATACCTCTGACCTTTGTGTATACGACTTGCAATGCCTTGAGTTACTCTTGGGAATTCATATGCATAATTATGGACGGAGGAGGTCCAACTTTGTTGCAACACCTAACTAGTAAGTCTTCATCCTTGACCATGCTGAGCCGGAAAGACTATTCTCTTGATTATGCTGAGCTTGCAAGAATACACTCTTCACCATGCTGAGGAGGCAAGGCTAAGGTATTGTAACACCCTTGATCATGTTGAGGTGACAAGATTAAGAGATTCCAACTTAGGATTTGATGAGACCCTCATGGCCATATTTCATGCTTACCTATGTGCTGATTTATTGATTATTAATGCCTCTTGTACTATTCTCACACACGTGTATACCATGTACTAACGCCTTTGTTGCAGGCACTAGGGTTCGTCACTAATACATGCTTATTTGATTTCTCTTACTAGTTGGTTGAACCTACTGGGTACATTTTAGTGTTCTCACCCATACCTTGTTTCCTCTTCGCAGATCAAGCACAAAGACCCACATGGGGTAGCTAGGATATTCTCCATCTACTCGAATCTTAGCGATGACGCTCAGACGTCGAGATACTGTGGATCTTTGATATTTTTGTATGGTTTCCTTTTTAAAACTTTGAACTATATATTATGAGGTGGCTTTCTATTTTCATTTGAGATATTAGTATCACTTTTTTGTTTTATTTTAGATAAAGGTTGTCGTTGCTTTTACTTTACTTTGTCCCTTTTACTTGTGATCCAATTTTTGGGTCATGATGACTTCTCTTATAAAGGATGAAGAAATGATTGTAATGGGAATGCCCACGATAAGAAAAAGGTATTCTAGTCATGCTGCATCTTGCACTTCTACTCAATGGTTCAACAAAGAAAGGGGATCAACCCCTAAGGTTCAACAAGGAGGTCTAGGCGCCCAAGTTACTCCTACTTGTAAGAAGAATATGAGAAACTATAAGGGTGAGTGTCTAACTGGGTTCGATTTGTGTTTTGAATGTGGGAGGCCCGATCACCATGTGAGGGATTGTAGCAGTGGTAGCGGCGCTACTGAAAGTAACCTCATGTCCGAGTTACTAATCAAGGTTGGCAAGCTCAACATGATGGTGCTCAACGCCATAATAAATTTATCCACTCCAAGCTAGGAAATATGTTGAGGAGTATTCCCATGTGGTTACGGGTATGTTGCGGGTCTTTCACTTTGATATTTATACTTTGCTTGATCTACGTGCCAATTTATATTTTGTTATCCCATATCTTGCTACAAAATTTATTGTGACTCTCAATATTTTGATAGAACCTTTTTTGGTGTATACCGCTAATGGTGATTCGGTCTTAGCTAAGAAAGTCTATAGGAGTTTCCTTGTGTTATGACCAATTTTTTGTGTTATTCTTGGTAAAGATTAGGTCCATGCTTCATAAGCATCTATTCATTGTTGAAACCATAGGGGCATGTTCTGATTTTTGAATGGATCGATTCTTGAATGAAAGAGGTGTGATTCAATGGTTAAGGGTCAATTTTAACTCTTATGTAAAAGCGCTCATGATGATTTCTAAAGGGTGCATCTACCAAATTGTCCAGGTTAGGGATTTGAATTTCGAAGAGTTTACTTTTTAGTAAATCCACATTGTTAATGAATTTATCGATGTGTTTGTTGATGATTTACTCGGTGTTCCTTCCGAAAATGAAATTGATTTTTGCATAGATCTTCTACATAATCCTCAATCCTTTTCTATACATCCTTACAAATGGTCCTGGTAGAACTCGAAGAGTTAAAAGAGCAATTAAAAGATTTGTTGTATAAGGGTTTCATAAGGACTAGCATGTCACCATGGGGTGTACTCATGTTGTTTCTTTAAGGATGAAGAATGGTTCACTCTGAATGTACATAGACTACCAACAATTAAATAGGGTGACCATAATAAACAAGTATGCAATTTTGAGGATAGATGATTTGTTTGACCAACTCATGGTGCAAGCTATTTTTCAAAAATCAATATTCGATCTGGTTATCACCAATTAAGGATGAGGGAATGTGATGTTCCCAAGATGAAATTTTGTACAAGGTATGGCTATTTTGAGTTTTTGATCATGTCATTTGGATTGACAAATGCTCCAGTTATCGTTATGTATTTGATGAATAAGATTTTCAAACCATATTTAGATATATTTGTGGTGGTCTTTATGGATGATATATTGATTTATTCTCGAAGTAAAGAGGAACATATGGGTCACTTGAGAATTGTGCTGCAAACTTTGAGGGATAAGAAATTATTTGCCAAATTTAGGAAGTGTGGTTTTTGGTTGAGTGAGGTGGCTTTCCATGGGCATATTGTGTAGGTGATGGTATTATGGTTAATCGAAACTAAATGAAGGTGGTAAGACATTGTCTCAGACCATTCTCTTCTTTGGTTATTAGGAGATTTTTGGGTATTTCCAAATACTATAGGATGTTTGTTGAAGGATTCTCCTCTATTGCATCACCTTTGACTCGGTTGATCCAAAATAAGGTAAAGTTTTAATGGTCTGGTGAGTGTGAGAGAAGTTTTCAAATTTTAGAAAATCATCTTACTTTATCCCCTATTTTGATATTACCAAAAAGTTCAGATGGACTTGTTTTTTATCATGATGCCTCGTGTATGGGACTAGATTGTGTGTTGATGAGACATGGCTAGGTTATAACATATGCTTCAAGAAACTAAAGGTGCATGAGTGTAATTATCCAACCCATGATCTTGAATTAGTGGTGGTTGTATATTCATTGAAAATATGACATCAACATCTTTATGGGGTGCATGTAGATATATATACAAACCAGAAGATCTTACAATAGTTTTTAGCCAAGGGACAAGAACCTTAGAGAATGGAGGTAGCTAGAATTGCTTAAGGACTATTACATGAGTGTATCGTATCACTCGGACAAGGCAAATTTTATAGTTGATGCACTTAGTAGAATGTTTATCAGTAGTACCATCCATGTTGCGAATGAAAGGAAATAGTTGGTTAAGGATGTACACCAATTTGGTGTAAGGTAGAGTGATTCATATTTAGGTGGTATATATATGCACAATAAGGTAAAGTTGTCATTAGAAGAGAAGGTGAAGGCAACACAAGACGTGGATCTAACTATGGTGGAGTTAAAGAAGTTAGTGGTAGGTACGAAGGTTGAGTTTTTCTCCCAAGAGGGAGATGGGATACTTTGATTCCAAGGTCAGTTGTGTGTTCCAAATGTTGATGGCCTAAGGGATATGATATTGGATAAAGCCCAAAACTCAAGGTGTTTTATTCACCTAGATCCACCAAGATGTAGAGAGATGTAAGGGAGGTTTATTGGTGGAATGGAATTGTAATGATTTAATTTAGGGGCCTACTTTTCACATGGAAAATTACATACTCTGAGGGACTTCACCCTAGCAATCTAAGCATCTCAAGCATTCATAGGTAATAAATAGAAATACATTCGAGGAAAATCATAAAGGAAAGGGGCTATGGGTCATCTTTTACAATGAAGCAACATTAGAAAGTAGGCATAAGCATACCACTAATACATATGAATTGAACCAGTATGGTCAGTTTGCATCAAACAGAAATATGGACAACATAGAAAGTAAATGCCTCAAGGGGCCATAAATACATTGTTTGGAAATAAAAATACATAAAGAATGAAAAGTAGGTAGGGTCCCAAACTAAGGCCTTACCACAACAAAAGCTTGTCTTGAATGCCAACTACTGGCCACGAGCCAGTGGAAGATTATTTGTCTCTATAGGGTTAAATCATGCAGGTCAATATGCACTAGCAACTCCTATATGGTTAAATCATGTAGGCAAATATGCGTTAGCACGTTTAAATGTACTAAGTGCGTGAGATGTAAATTCACGAATAAAATAATAATACCATCATAGTTAAACATAATATATAAGTACATATAAGGTTAATGAGTCATGAAATAAGCTTAAACACGCACAAGGAATATGACTCGGACCAATATGAGACAATCCACATTAAATACACGAATTCAAGATGTATCATAGGATCATGTAAAATTGTGGGAATGATCCATAACCAACAGTAAGACCATATGAGCTACTACATAGAATCCAATGAATTCCTTCCATTTGAAAAGGCCAATGCACTCTTTCCACTGAGAAAAGATCAATGAACTCCTTCCACTGCATTCCTTTTATTTGTAAGGACCCATATATTGTATAACCTTAATGGTTCTTGGGAATTGTTTTCGGAAAGTTCTTTACCAAGGTGAGATCTAATGGGAACCTTCACGGGTTGGGTGACTCACCACAGGCCGTGTGGAGGAGCCTTGAGGTGGCGTTTGTCCTTGTTTGTATAGTGTTGGCCTTAACATTAGAGTTCAAGGTTAAGGTGTATGCAACATGAACCCCGCAATGTCCATATGGTACTCTATGGGTGGTGTAGTGGCTTGTATGATGTAACCTTGGACTTGAAAACCATGCTCTTTCCAAGGAACTTCACATATGAACCTCATATGGTCTTTATAACCCTTAACGGTCTGTATGGCCCTCCTTATGGGCGTTGCTGTGAAACTTTCTAAGTATGGAATCACTTTTCTGGAACTTTGTTAGTGAAATTTTGGCTAAGTGTGGCTTCACGAAAAGGCACATGGTGCCTTGGTATGGTCCGTGTGATCTTGTATGGGACCCTTGGCAAGGTTTTAACCTCCAATTTATTAATGGCATTCTTGTAATTTTGTCTACCCCAAACGGACTTTTGTGACTTCCTATGCTATCCTTAGGAATTTAAATGACCTATACTCTTCTTCTCTAATTCAAATTCATTCAAGCTCTCTTATGAACTACCGTAAAGTGAACCTTGGAGGATTGTCTCAAAGCTTAAGGAAAATGCCTCTTCTTCATCAATTTTTTCTTGTTTCTTCTTGTGTAACTAAGGTATGTTGGATTGATTCATGGTCTCTTTTAACCATGAAGACCCAAACTCTTAGACTTATTGTTATGAAGTTAGCATACTTTAATTATTGCTTTTTAAGATTATTATTTATTTAATTTAATTGAGATATGGGCTACGTTTAATTGAGGTTTTTTGAGTGATTTAAGGCCTAATATGTTGAATCGCATTAATATTAGGAGGATTTGAATATGTTTTGTCCCATTTAAAGTTTGATTTAAACATGGGTAATCTAAATTACGATTTGAATGTGGATTTTACTTATAAATTTATTTGATTGTCATAAGGTATTGTTGATTTAATACTGAATCACTATTATCCATTGCTATTCACATATCATTCACGGCATATGTATTCATAAGCATTGGATTTTGATGAAAATGATTCGGTAAGTTTAGCCCACATATGTTTATGAAATTGATTAGGTGAGTTAAGCTCACATATGTGTTTATTCCAAGAATGTGATCACATAAATATTTATGATATGGCTCTTTAGGATAATGTCACGCCCAAAGTCCCCTTAGGGTGGACTGGCACCCATTGCCGATGAGGCTCGGAAGAACCAACCTGTATCTATGCACTTTCTATACATATTATAAGGGATTTCTACATTTGACGTTCCTTTAAGAAAATAAATAATGATAACAAGTCAAAAGCAAATGCATATGGCTAGGCTGTTGGGCACATGGTGTTTAAAATACGAGATAGGACCACACATTAATTTACAGATTTTACAAATCCTCTAGATAAGGAAAAGTGACTGATAAGGGTCGAGACAGGCCCCGCCTCGACTAACTGTACAATACAAACATATAAGCTCTAGACATGCAAAGCTCCGAAGAAACTTGGAACTTGGTAACAATAGCTGGACATGTTGTACACCTACTGGGGAGATCTACTAGCACCAGTACCTGCAACATGAAATGCAGGTCCCCTGTAAGAGACATCAGTACGGGATAATGTACTGAATATGTAAGGAAGGACATGCTGTACATGATGTAACAACTCAAATGAAACCATGCACTAGTGTAAGATTAGAGACCACCCTTGGTTATGCTTTGGGATCATGTATTTTATGTTCTTTATATTACTTAACCTTTACTGTATAGTGTGTGCACAACATGTAATACAAATGACCAGCTGATCAGTGGTAAAACTGTATCGAGATCATTCCTGGCTAGGTTCTTCCTTAACCCCTCGGGATACCACCCGTGATAGGATCATCCCTGGCTAGGTGATTCTTCCACCCCTCAGGCTACCACCCATCAATAAACGATATACTTTACCTTTCAATTACCTTTGAGATGGTTCTTTTGGTGGTCACAATATAGGAGCTGTAGGACTGTATATGTAGCATGTGACATGTAGATAATCATATAAGACAGTATAACAATGAAAAAACTACGTTACAGCAATAATGTGTATGAGATGGAACAACTCGTGAACTTTATTTAGCAACAAGAACCCATGTAACTTTGTATCGAAGCATGTATGCATATTAGAAAGTGACTGTGTATGGAAGCATATGAACATGTCAAAGAGTGGAGACAAATTTAATAGTTGTGTTGGAGTTGGCAAGTTCCTTTGTGTGCCAAGGAAGAATCTAGATTTCATGCCAAGTAATACGAAAACAAGTATCCTTACATACCTCATTGTCAGACCTCGTTACTACCTCGAGATAACCTTCCCTTACTCCAAATATTTATTTACAAATATAATAGATGATAAAACTAACATTAGCAGCCGAGATATACATCTTGGTAGCCCAATCACATAAAAGACAATATACATGGCAACAAGCGGGTATTTATAAACCCGAGCGTATTCTTTCAATCTTTCCACCCCTAATCGTGTTTTCAAAAACACATTCACATGTACACATCATGTGCATCTTTTTTTAGTGCCAGAACAGTTTTACAATAGCCCACAAAGCACAACATACAAAAATTCTACACAACCTACAAATGGACAGCATAACGTTACCTCCCTTCGCTACATTTCGACATCGACAATTCTAAACCCATTCCAACTCTAACCAAACTGTTCTAACAACACCTATACATAAAAACAGCCTTCAACCAGTCTTAGAACAGTAACAAATTAGCCATTAAGGATGTGAAGCAATAGCCTTCCATCCAACAACCCACAAGTTTATATTAAGAACACAATTGCAATATCATATAAGGACTCACTTTTGTGGACTGTAAAAGTGGTGGAGCATCCTGGTTACATTACCATAAAACCAACCTTTGTTAAATACATAAGTATTACATAATAAAACCAACCAACTAGAGAAAAGCCTCTTAATTAACAAGAAAAGTGTACAACTATCCCTAGAATACAAGCTGTCCAGAATTTTCCAACACAACACACTAGCATATATACTTCTTGTTTTTCAAGAAGAAACCATGCTAAATACACAACTATAATTGCTTACCTTTGCCTTCAAAATTCATAGTTCCTTTAAGAACCCTAGAGGGTTGTGTTAGCTGCTTTGTAATGTGAAGTAAGGAGAGAAAGACAAGTCTTTAGGAAGCTGAAATTTTTCTCCAAAGTGAAATGACTTAAGGGCTATTTTGAGCCCTTTATAAAGGGTTTTTTGGCCGACTTACTCTTGGACTTTTGACCAAGGAATACCACATATTAATAATCTGGTTATCTAGAAGCTTGGCCCTTACATTTGGGCCTAATTGGATCTCAAAGTTGATGGACTTGGGAAGCCCATTTTTCAACTTTCTCTTCATTTAGTTTGGGCGCAATTAGCCAAGTGGTTTGCAGTGTACTTGGGCCCTTTTATTATACTCCTTGGGATCAAAATGTAGTCCATTTATGATGCTAAACATTGGCTAAAGTCACACCCTCAACGAGGATTTTATTCATAATCAAACTTAGACAAATTCGACGTCGAGCCTCGTCTCCGTTTAGCTAGCAAATTTAAGCTAAGCAAGTAAGTGATTCACTTGCTAGCATACTAAATCCTATAAGAATCTCAATTATCTTACTTCATTTGAGGCTGTAATATCCTTGATTTGACAAGAAACATGTATACACTCGACCCTCTTAAGCGTTAGATGCACATATCTCCCTATAGCATAAGATTCGAGCACTTTTAAAAATGGGCACTAATTTGACCAAACCATATCATGTTTCATTTGCATAGTACTAATATTGTAAGGTGTGGGGTGTTACATGCTCCCGCCTTAGGAATATTCGTCCTCGAATGTTAGCACAATTGGATAGCTTAACCAAGTTTAAACCTTTACTTACACAAACTTTTAACAACACATTAAGTATTCAATCACACGTACCTATTAGTATCCCAATTCTGCATGTTGGAATTCCTCTTTAGCTTCAAATAAGTATGGGTACTTTGATTTCATCGCATGCTCGGCATCCCATGTTATTTCTTCCGCTTGTTGGTTTCTCCAAAGTACTTTTACTGAAGCTATTTCTTTATTCCTTAGCTTCTTAACTTGACGATTTAGGATAGCAATAGGTACCTCTTCATATGTTAGATATCCTGTAACCTGTACATCCTCAATAGAAGTGATACGATATGGATCACATATGCATTTTCGAAGCACTGAGACATGAAAAACTGGATGAACCATTGAAAGCTCTTGGGGTAGCTCTATTTCATATACAACCTACCCGAACCTCTTAATAAATTTGATATGGTCCTATGTAACGTGGGCTGAGTTTTCCTTTCTTATCAAATCTCATAACCCCTTTCATTAGAGACACCTTTAAAAATACCCAATCCCCCACTGAGAATTCCAGTCCTCTCCTCCTAGCATCCACATATGATTTTGTGATGACTTTGCGCTGTTTCTAATCGCTGTTGTATTATCTTAACTTTTTACATGGCTTGTTATACTAGATCTGTCCCAAGCAAGGTGGTTTCACCCACTTCAAATCATCTAATTGGCGACCTACATTTCCTCCCATACAAAGCTTCGTAAGGTGCCATCTTCATACTCGTGTGGTAGCTATTGTTACAGGAAAACTCAATAAGTGGCAGATAGTCCACCAAACTACCTTTAAAGTCCAATGAACAAGCTCGCAACATATCTTCAAGTGTCTGAATGGTGAATTCTGCTTGACCATTTGTTTGGGGGTGGAATGTTATACTTAAATTCACTTGTGTCCCTAAAATCCTTTGGAAGGACTTCCAAAACTTTGAATTGAATTGAGCTCCTCGGTCAGATATAATGGAGATTGGGACTCCGTGTATCCTGATTATCTCTTTGAGGTATAGCTTGTCACATTCTTCAGCTATATAATTACTCCTGACTGGTAAGAAGTGTGCTGACTTTGTAAGTCTTTCAACTATTACCTATATGGAGTTAAACTTATGAGATGAGCGAGGCATGCCAGTAACAAAATCCATATTAATCATATCCCACTTCCATGTTGGAAGCTCTATACACTGCATATAACCTCCTGGCTTTT
>JAABOM020035975.1:0-16947 GCA_011800125.2 Solanum clarkiae
GGGAGGCTCATGGTGGAGGGGTAAGGGGTGATGAATGACTGAAAGGATTTATTTTGAATTTTAACATGATCCTTACTATAATATGGGTATTCATATTTACCCATATTATCCACTGGGTAAATCCCTCATTTAAAATTATATACCTGACAGAAATCCCAAATTGAGGGGAAAAAATTTTAATTTATCCCCACCTTTTTCATAATTACAAAAATCCCATAAAATGTCAAAGATGCGGATACACTGACCATTTTTACGGATACACCGCGCCATACATGATTCATAACTCAGGATTCATTGTAATCAATATATAATGCGGTGAATCAACCATGTGTTAAACTATCTTATTGCAATGAATCATATTGTATGGTCCATTGTCTTAATGAATCAACCCATTAATATGATTCATTGGTGTATCATCCTTGTATGATGCACCTAATGAATCATGAACCTATAACAACTAGAAAAAATGTCTCAATGAATCACTGTAGTCAATCCATACAGTTCCAGTGAATCAACAACATATATGACTCGCTTTTATATAAATGAATCACCATGTTTAGTGAATCACCATATTTAATGAATCACCATAAAAAGTTATTAACAACTCATAGTTTTGAAATGAATCACCATACAAGATACATACTCTCGGTTTTATATATAAATGAATCATTATATTTAATGAATCACCATAAAAAGTTGTGAACAACTCATAATTTTAAAATGAATGACCATACAAGATACATACTACACACATGAATCACTATATTTTCCTAATAAAATAACCCACATAGTCTCAATAAATCAATAACATATGTGACTCAATTTTATATCCCATGGATCATCATATCTGAGCGAATGACCATATCTGAGCTTTTTTCTTTGATTTTTTTTTGAGATTTTTGGATCTGGGTTATTTTGAACTTGAAGAAGGACTTCTGAGGTGAACTTTGAACTTTAAGTTCAAGTTCAAAATAGATCTGGAATTTGAAGCAGAAGAAGAGCAGAAGAAACCTTGAGCCTTCAATCTAGGATTTGAAAGCAAATATTTTAGAAAATCATATGAAATTGGAATGGAAAAGATAAGTTAACTTACTTTTTGATTTTGAAATTTGAAATTGATAGATAGAGGGAGAATGTGCCGCTTGAATTGGAGAGAAGTTAGAGATTTTTTTGAATCAACTTGGCTTGATTTTCATCGAAGAAATAGGATTTTGTGGGAAAGGGATGAATGATCAGACGTGTGGAAGGAAAGTAGCGAAAAAGAGATTTTAGTAATTTGTAAAAAAGATGAGGGAATATTTGAAAATATTTAAACATAATATGAAAATTTTTTCCTTTAAATATGAGTCAAGTTGGGTATTTTATCAATTTTTACTTAACTCATATTTGATCGACTCATATCCAATTCAACCCACTCGTTTGCTACTCCTACTGCTAGCCCCCTTTGCTGTAAATTTGGTCTAAGATTGTTTAAATATAACCAAATCCCCGACATAACCAAAACTCCGGGGTAACTCAGCTACTGCTTCCTATTTTTCTTTCTTTTTTTCGTTTTTCATAGTTTTTATATTCAGATCTGTCAATATTATGAGTAGCTATGGTTTCTATTTTTTGTGAAGATATCTGTAGATATGTAATTATAAAACATTACAAATTTAAATATTGTTTATTTATGAACTTAAACATTGTTGAGTTAATTAAAATGAAAAAAGTTTAAACTTCATTGGTGGAGTTCTTAAAGATTGAAAAATACCAAAATGAGTTTTAATTTGTTGAAAGTTTTAATTTATTCGTTGGTTGGTTCATTGGGGGTGTTATTTTGAAGTTGTTAAAATTTGAAGCTAATTCCAAAGAGATTTGACCCACTATGGATGAAGTTTGTACGAGATGAAAAGCAATTTTTAAAATTTAAGTTTGTAGCGAAAAGGTTTTCATTTACTTCTAAAATTTATGACTTGGAGCTGATACATTACCGTTTAAAAAATGACTCATATATACTCTTGTCGTTATATAAATGACTCATATATGTATTTTTATTTAACAAATAAAAAATTGTTATGAGACTATAAAGTAAGTTAGAAGAAAGTAAAGAGAGAATAAAGAATATTCAGATGGTCCCTAAGTTAGTGTTCTTAACTTTTTTTCTAAAGGAACCTATATAATAGATATTTACTATAACACAAATATGTCTATAACACTCCCACTTGAATATCTACCTGATAGATTATGTACCTCATTAAAATTTTACAGTTCTAGTGAGGAAAAAAGTATACATATATAACAATACACATTTTGAATGCCTCATCAAAAACCTTACAAAGAAAATCCAATAGGACAATACCTTGTGAGGAAAAAGAGATTACATTGCGTATTAATTACCCCTACTAAGAATATCAATCCAAATACCTGAATCTTCGTATCCCAATCTTGTGCACCATTGTAACACTTCACATGTTAAAAGGTTGAAACTCGAAAGGAAGTATAGAAGTGGGTTCTGGTGCAGGTAAGTACAAGCCTATCTACGATGCGTGGTTGGTTTTATAGGTTGTAGATAAGCCTCATGGATGGGGACTTGACTAGATAAAATTTTGGAGTAGGGAGGGGGAGGGATGATATACAAAGGGTTTCTACAACTCGTACAAGGAATTATGAGTCGTAGATAGTGGTCATGGAACGAAGGGTTAAAAACAAGTTTCTAAAGTTGAAAAAGTGTCACCAGACGAACCTATGTATAAATCATAGTTGTGTTGGCGGATTGTGAATTAGCTTCATGGTATGGACCCTGAAATATGGAAATTTTCCAAGTACGAACTGGTTCTACAGGGGATCTTTACAACCCATAGATTGAATCACAGGTCATAGAAGTGTGTTTGTGGATTAAGGTTCAAGGACCAGTTTTCAGGAATTTTAGGTATAACCAAGATGAGACTTCAAACCACGAGTCGTAGAATGGTCTAAAACTTGTATTAGACTTGGGTCGTAGTCTTGCTCTGACAGTTTTAATGAAGGGTAGTTTTGAAATTCCCACTGCATCCTAAGTTAAAATACTACATCATTTAAGGTCTATTTCTACCCATATCCGTCCCCAACCCTACAATTACACTCACATTCTGAAATGCCCAAAAAATGTGCTTCGAAAATGCCCATAATCATAATTTTAATATATCTCTAAATCGTATGTGATATCAAAAAGTTCGACTTCATATTCTTGATTAAAGAAAAAAATTGAGTAGGAAATGGGTATAACCTGGATTTTAGAAGATCCGTAGCGAAAAATAATTTTTGCTAATTTTTTGGAAATAGTGGCGATCCGCGCCTTGACCGCGACACACCAGGGGCTCCGAGTAGTGTAAAAGTTGCCTTTGCATTGAGTCCGCATTGCGGACCAGACGCAGACCAGTGCAGTTTTTTCCTGTTTTTCTATTTCGGTCCAAGGGCATTGGGGTCTTAGCCCTATGCCCACTTAAGCGTGAAATCACCCATACTTAGCCATTTTTCAAATCTATATTACTCAAAACCCTACCAAAGACATCTCCAAGACTTAATCAAATATTTCATCCAAATTCAAGTGTCCTAAGCTTAATTCTGGATCTCAAGAACTCCATTCAAGCTTCAAGTCTCCTTCAAGTCTACATCAAGAAAACCCAAGTTTAAGGCATGTGGTTTTCATCCATTGGGTCCTTTCATCCATGGAGTCTAATCTTCCTTTTTATGAAAATTCCATGTTTTCAAGTTGTATTACTTAGGGATATCTATTAATATGAAGTATGAGCATGAAATATGTTGGGATTTTATCAAATATTATTGATTATGCATGAATGTCTATTTTAAGCTTATAATATGAATTAATCTTGTCTATTGAAACTATACATGGTTTAAGCTATGAAATCTATGAGCTATTGTGAAGTTTTGATATAATTTGCATATTACCAATGATGGGTTTTACCACGATATTGGTGAGCTGATTTATATGATGTTAAGATGTATTGATTTCACTATTTCATGATTCATACTCTTGCATTTTGCATGATAACATGTGCCCATATATGCCCACCATGTATTTGATAAAATGTCTTGACAAGAATTCTCAAGTTTTCTCATGACCTATTGCACGATTTTTACAAGTCCCGATTGTTGATGAGTTATTGAGTTTTTATTGTAAGGTTTATGCTCTTGTGAATTTTGAAGCCTACTAGGAGGGGTTATAAACTATGTTACATGCCTTACGCTGTAGTACAAAGCCAATTTCTACATGAAGGGGTTATGAAATATGTTGTATACCTTACCCTCATGTACGATTCAATGTTATGCAATATTTTATACTCATATGAAGGGGTTATAAACTACGTGGTACACCTTACCCTCATATGTGATTTAATGTTATGTATTACCTCATGCTTACATGTAGGGGTTATGACCTATGCTATCTTTCTACCCTCATGTACTATTCATTATCTCATGCTTACATGTAGGGGTTATGATCTATGCTATTCCTCTACCCTCATTTACCACCCATTACCTACTAAAAGAGGTTATGACCTATGTTATATCCCTCCTTCTAGTACAAGGTAGTTGGATGATTTATTCATGTTACTTTATGGTGTTAAACAAGATATGCAAGTATGATTATTTTTAAGCATGTTTTATTCTAGGCATTGAATACACATGGCATATTGAGCTTATGTTCATTGAATATGATTAAGCATATCATTATTATGGCTTATAGTTCTTATTGCATTGCATCCCGTATACTTAGTATATTCAAATGTACTAATGCATACTTTATACATACATGATATCACCATGTAGGGACCAGAGCTCCATTTGATCATCCTCCTCCTCCATGTGGCTAGTTAGGTTATTATGAAGAAAGCTAGTTGGTGAGTCCTCAATTCCGAGGACGATATCTATTCTCATTCATGCTTTATAGATTCTTGTTCTTATGTTGGATACTTATTAAATGACGATGAACCTGGAAAGTGTCTTGGCCTCGGCTCTATTCTATGTTAGAGGTGTCGTTGGATATTATGTCATGATTTGTCTATGATTTTGGAGCTTGACTCTTATTACACTATTATTGTTATAAATGGTTTCCCTTAGTCCATTTTCCTTTTGTATTTATTTGACTCTTATGTTTGTTTAATTTGCTTCTACAACCAAGCATGTGTACACGATATGCTAAGAGACTTGTTTGGGTTGTCTTCGGGCTTCCCACTTACCGTGTCACGTTAAGGCCCTAGGCTTGCATCATGACAAACTTGGTATCAGAGCACTAGGTTGTTAATGGTCCTCGGAATCCAAGACACCGCATCGATTAGAGTCTCATTCATGGTCGTGAAGCGCGCCACAATTATAAATGGGAGGCCATGAGGCATTTTAGGAAATGTTTCATTCTTCATGGTTTATATCGTAATTTAGGTGTAACATAAGGCTTTCCCCTAACGAATACTCTTTGCTCTTCTAGATCATGCTACTACAAAAAAGAAGACCAAGGAGGGTCGTGCACCCGCGGAACAAATGACCTACCACACTCCTCAAGCTCCTCAAGATGGGGGGCCTACCAAAATTGAGTTCCGGAATGCCATTACTATGTTGGCCCATGCAATGACCAACCAATTAAATCAAGGGGCCCAAGCTCCTCATGCTCATACTCTGGCCTTAAGAGTGAGAGACTTCACTAGAATGAACCCTCCGGAGTTTCATGGGTCTAAGGCGGAGAAGATCCCTAAGAGTTCATAGATGAGGTGTATAAGGTACTATCCATCATGGGTGTAAGTTCAGAGGAACAGACGAATCTAGTGGCTAATCAACTGAAAGGTGTGGCTCAAATTTAGTTTGTGCAATGGAAGGTGAATAGGGGAATCATGATGCTATTCCTTGGGAGGAGTTCAAAGCCGCCTTCCTCAACCGGTTCTTCCTTATAGAGTTGCGAGAGGCTAAAATGATAGAATTTATGAACCTTAAGCAAGGTTCCATGAGTTTGAGGGAGTATGCCCTTAAATTCAACAAGCTCTCCAAGTACGCTCCTCAATTAGTTTGCTGAGCCTAGATCAAGGATGAACAAGCTTGTGTCGGGGGTGTCCGACTTCGTGAATGAAGAGTGTCGTACCACTATGCTAGTGGGTGATATGGACTTGTCCTAGTTCATGACATATATCGAACAACTTGAGGGGGAGAAGCTTAGGAAGAGGAAAAGTGGGGAGTCCAAGAGGGCTCGGTTTGAGGGTGGTCTCCAAGGTGCTAAGGATGATCATTACCAATAAGGTCACGAGTTTCAAGGCCAAGGGTCCTCTAGTGCTCCAAACAAGAGATTTGCTAATGATGGAGCGAGTTTTTCAAAATGCCAAAAATGTGAAAAGCATTATCATGGCAAATGCTTAAAGGATTCAAATGCATGTTATGGGTGTGGGAGAGTAGGCCATAAGCTTGTTGATTGCCCTTATGTTCAAAACAAGGGTACAAATGGTTGGCCTCAAGGGCAAGGTGGTCATGTTGATCAAGGGGTTCAAGAAGGCCAACAAGGGGGTGCTCCACGACATAACCAGTTCTATGCTCTTCAAAGAAGGCAAGGAGGGGATGAGGTGCCTGATGTTGTTACCGATATGTTAAAGGTTTTTGATTTTGATGCACATGCTTTGATAGGTCCAGGAGCCACTATTTCTTTCATTATTCCTTTTGTTGCTAGTAGGTTTCATGTGTGTTCCGAATTGCTATGTGAACCTCTTAGGTGTCTACCCCCCATTGACGAGTCTATTATTGCTAGAAAAGTCTAAAGGGGATTGTCCCATGTACTTATTGCATAAAGTCTTGTCTTGTGATTTTGTTGATCTTAGCATGGTGAGTTGGGAGGTCTTAGGGTGGTTTGGTTACATGCATATTATGCTTCCATTGATTGTAGAACCCTAGAGTTAGATTTCAATTCCCTAACGAATCCTTACTTGAGTGGAAAGTTGTGAAATAGTAGTTGAGGGTAGATTCACTTTTGGTCTTAAGGCCCAAATTGATCTCTAAGGGTTGCACTTTCCATCTCGTAAAGGTTAAGGGTGTGGAGTCTAAAGTCATTCCTATTGAGTTGGTTCTAGTGGTTAACGAGTTTCTTGATGTCCTTTCCTCTAGGGGTTAGTTATTTCTCTAAGATTGATCTTCGGTTCGGGTTCGACCAAGTGAGAGTGAGGGAGGGTGATATTTCCAAGTTGACTTTTCGGACTAGGTTTGGGCATTTTGAATTTGTAGTGATGTCTTTTGACTTGACTAATGCACCAGTGATGCTTATGGATCTCATGAATAGGATCTTTAAACCCTACCTTGATAGGTATGTGGTAGTTTTTGGATGGTGTATTGATTTCGTTCCGAAATGAAGAAGAGTTTGTGAGTCATTTGAGGGGGATGTTGCAAATCTTGTGGGAATAGAGATTGCTTTCTAAATATAAAAAAGTGGGAATTTTGGGTAACTAGGAGGTGACTAGAGAGATCCACATGTTGGCTAGATTGAAGTTGAGAATGGTAGTGTAGTGGCTTGATGGTTCCAAATCCAATTTGGCTGAAGAGATCAAGATAGAGCAAGACCTTGACCCCGCCTTGCTAGAGTTGAATGCTTTGGTTTAAGATGGTGAATTGGAGGTTTTCTACCAAGGGGGAGATGGTGTCTTTAGGTACTAAGGTAGGCTATGTGTGCTTGTGTTGATGATTGGGTTCACTTAAAAGTCCAACCCATGAAGGGTGTGATCTGGTTAGGCAAGAAAGACAATTGAGCCTAAGGTTTGTGGGTTCTTATCGAGTGTTGAGGAGAATTGGTAAAGTTGCTTATGAATTGGAATTTCCTAAGGGAAATGGATATAGTTCATCCGGTCTTTCATGTACCTATGTTGAGAAGATACGTTGGTGACCCAAGTGCTATAGAACTCTTTGAGGTTGTGGGTATTGTGGAGGACGAGTTGACCTATGGGGAGGTCCCTATGGAGATATTGGATGGACATATAGAAAGGTTGAGAAACAAAGATGTAGCACCCGTCAAGGTTCTTTGGAGGAATCGACAAGTCAAAAACATCACTTGAGAAGCCGGAGCAGACATGAAGAGGTTATATCCATACCTCTTTTATTCTATTCAAGCTTCAGATAGTAAACTAAGCCCCTTCTCTGATTTCAAGTCTTAAGTTTCAGCCCTCATATCATGTTGCGTGCATTCATGTTTATGGTAACAAGTTTATAGTGATTTTTGACATTCATTTTAATGTCGGGCTAAAATTTTCATGACTACTTCTCTTATACATGTTTCTTTGACACCCTGGATGAATGTTCCCAAGGGGGAGATATTGAAACGTCCCAAAAATGTGCTTTGAAAATGCCCATAACTGTAATTTCTATATATCTCAAAATTTATGCGTGATATTGATAATTCAACTTCATATTCTTAATCAGGGGAAAAATTTGAATGAGAGATGGGTATAACCCGGATTTTAGAAGACTCATAGCGAAAAATGATTTTCGCTAATTTTCGAAAACAATGGCGATTCGCGCCCTAGCTGCGACGCGCTAGGGGCGCGGTGTAGTGTAAAAGTTGCCTTCGCGTTGGGCCCCCATCACGGACCAGATGAGGACCAATGCAGTTTTTCCTTGTTTTTCTATTTTGGCCCAAGGGCATTGGGGTCATACCCCCATGCCCACTTATGCGTGAAATCACCTATGCTTAGCCATTTTTCAACTCTATATCACTCAAAACCCTATGCTTAGCCATTTTTCAACTCTATATCACTCAAAACCCTCCCAAAGACCTCTTCAAGACTTAACCAAATATTTCATCCAAATTCAAGTATCCTAAGCTAAATTCCGGATCACAAGAACTCCAATCAAGCTTCAAGTCTCCTTCAAGTCTACATCAAGTAAACCCAAGTTTAAGATATATGGTTTCATCCAATAAGTCCTTTCACCCATGGAACCCAATCTCCCTTTTGAAACTACCCCAAAAAGTGCCCAAAAATGTACCTCGAAAATGTCCGAAATCATAATTTTCATATATCTCAAAATATGTGCGTGATATTAAAAATTCAACTTCATATTCTTGATCAGGGGAAAAATTGAGTGAGGAATAGGTCTAACCCCAATTTTAGTGCAACCATATGAAAATTTCAATTTTCCAAAAAATTAATTTCTAGAGTCGATCCGAATTAGTACCGCGACACGCAACCGTCATGGGCTTGTGTAAAATGTCATCTGCATTGGGTCTGCGTCACGGACCAGGCGCGGACATATGTTATTTTGCTGCCAATTTTTCCAGTTCAGTCCAAGGCTTTCGGGTTTTGGGCCTAAGTTTTCCTATGCGTAAAAATACCTACACTTAGACATATTTCACCTTCATATCATACAAGACATTCCCGAATACTCTCCCAAACACTTAAAAAAATATTTTACTCAAAATCAAGGGTTCTAAACTCATTCCGGATCTTAAAAATTTCACTCAAGCTTCAAGTCTCCATTCCAACGTTCATCAAGAAATTCTCCAAAGCTAAGGTATATGAGTTTCAACCATTAGGTCCTTTCACCCATGGTGCCCAAGCTTCATTTTTACCTAAAACTCATATTTCTTTATTGATTTACTTGTGGGTCTTACTTACTATGAATTTGACTATAAATTATGATGCGATTTTTGTAAAAGTGTGACTGTTTAAGCATGTTTTGAGTTATGAATCTTTGATCTATCTTGAGATTTGATGAGGGTATTACCAAGTGTTGGTGGGTAGTTTTACATTGAAGTTACTTGCATTATTTTACTCTTGAATTGCATGGTTTTGCACTAGCATTGCACACCCACCAAGTGTTTGATAAAATGTTCGGTTAAAGCTTCTTGAGTTTTTGAAGGCCTAATACATGGTATATTAGTTAAGTGACTTTATGATGATGAAAGAGATGTACCTGAACTACATGTTAGGGGGTATGTACCTCGATTACCTCGCTCAGGAGGTAGTAGGCCCATGCAACCATGTTGAGGGGTTTGTACCTCAATTGCCACGCACAGGAGGTAGTAGGCCTGTGCAATCATGTTGAGGGGTTTGTACTGCAATTGCCTCGCTCTGGAGGTAGTAGGCCCGTGCAACCAAGTTGGGGGGTTTGTACCTTATCCGCCTTGCTCGGGGGGTGGTAGGCCCGTGCAACCATATTGGGGGGTTTGTACCTCAAGTGCCTCGCCAAGCAGGTGGTAGGCCTTAGTTACTAATGATGGTATCTTCCTACACATGTAATATGTTTTATGTAAGCATGTTTTACTACAAGCATCTTTCATGTATTCCATATTGCTGTATGCTCATTTATTGCCTAAATATTCATTTCGATTATGTTGCCTATCTCTTGTTGCATTGCATCCTATATACTTAGTATGTTCAAACGTACTAACGCATACTCTATGCCTACATAATGTTACCATATAGGGACCGGAGCACCACTTGATCCTCCTCCTCCTCCACGTGGTTAGTATGATTTATCTCAAAGCAAGTTGGTGAGTCCTCAACTCTTAGGACATACTTCTATTGATTATGCTATATATTGACTCCTTTTATGTTGGCTACTTATGACTATGAGGATGATCCTGGTTACTTGTCTTATCCCCCACTATGTTCTATGTTTAGAGGTATTGTTGGACAAGTTATGTTATTCTGCTATGAGATTGATTCGCTTTGACTCTCTTGACATTTTATGATATGAAAGATGTCTCATAGCCCTGTTTATCCCTATTTACTATTCTATGTCATTATTTTATTACTTCCACAACCAAGGATGTGTAATGATATGTTAGGAGGCTTGCTTGGGGTCCCTTCGGTTTCCCTAACGCTGTGTTACATCTAGGCCCTAGGCTTGGGTTATGAGAAACTTGGTCTCAGAGAACTAGGTTGTTAATGGTCCTCTGTATCACACACACCGCATTGATTAGAGTCTTATTCATGGTTGTGTTGTGCACCACATTTATGAGTAAGGGGCTGTGAGATGTTTTAGGAAATTTTCCCCTTATTCATGGTCTAGATCATGCTATAGAAGTTAAGGTAAGGTTTTCTCCCCTAATGATTATTCTTTACTATGCTAGATTATGCCTAACATAAGAGAAAGAAGAGCCTGCACACCTGAGGAACAACCAGCTCATGGAGAGCTCCGGGATACTCTCACCTTGTTAGCTTAAGTTGTGGCTAACCAAGCCAACCAAGGGACCCAAGCCCCTCATGGTCCTACTCCGGCAACTCGGGTGAGGGATTTTATGAGGATAAACCCACTGGAGTTCAATGGGTCCAAAGTGGATGAGGACCCTCAGGAGTTTATTGATGAGGTATACAAAGTGTTAGCTATCACGGGTGTGAGGTCGGAAGAGAAGGTGGAGTTGGCAGCTTACTAACCCAAGGGGATGGCCCAAATATGGTATACTCAATGAAAGGAGGAGAAGGGGAACAACAATGTGATTCTATGAGAGGCGTTTAAGGCAGCTTTCCTCAGCCGGTTCTTCTTGTGGAGGCCAAGATGATGGAGTTCATGAATTTGAAGCAAGGATCTATGAGTGTTGGGAGTATGCCTTCATGTTCAACTAACTCTCAGAATATGCACCCCATTTGGTTACCCACATAAGATCTAGAATGAATAAGTTTGTGATAGGTATTTGGTGAGTGAAGAACGTCATACCGCCATGTTGATAGGTGACGTGGATTTGTCCCGCTTGATGACTTATGCCGAACAATTGGAGGGCGAGAAATTGAGGAAGAGAAGGGGTCATGAAGCCAAGAGGGCCCCATTTTAATGGTAAGTTCCAAAGACTCAAAGGTTGCTGGTTTCTTAAAGGTCAAGGGTATTCTCATACTCCTAATAGAAGGTTTGCCAATGACTACCTAAGGATCCAAGGTGATAGTGGTGTGGGGCTAATGCCATGTGCCCAAAATGCGGTAAAGGTCATGGTGGCCCATGCTTGAGGGCTACTACTGCTTGCTATAGTTGTGGGGAAGTAGGCCACAAGATGATGGATTACCCTCGTAATCGGAACAAGGGTAAGGATGTTTGTCCACAAGGCCAGAGCGCCAATGTGGTTCCTTTGGGAAGAGGTGGTCAACAAGGTGGTGCCCCAAGGCACAATCGATTCTATGTACTCCAAGGGAGAAAGGGGTTTTTGATGTGTATGCATTGATAGACCCGGGTGCCACTCTTTCCTTTGTTACCCTTTTTGTTGCCAAAATATTTCATGCTGATCTCGAATTGTTGTGTGAGTCTTATGAGGTGTCTACTCCCATTGGTGCATCTATTTTTGCTAGAAAGGTCTATTGAAAATGTCTCATTTGCATCTTGGAAAAAATATTGCCTTGTGATCTTGTTGAGTTGGATATGGTTGATTTTGATATTATTCTTAGGATAGATTGGTTGCATGCATACTATGCCTCTATTGATTATAGAACCCGCAGGGTCAAGTTCCAATTCCCAAATGAACCCATCCTTGAGTGGGAGAGTCATGATATGGTGGTTAAGGGTAGGTTTATCTCTTGCATTAAAGCCCAAAAGTTTATTTATAAGGGGTGTCTCTATCATCTTGTGAGGGTTAGAGATGTTTAGTCCAAGGTCTATCCTATAGAGTCGGTTCTGGTGCTAAATGGATTCCTTAATGTCTTTCCAAATGACCTTCCCAGTGTTCCTCTCGAAAGGGAAATAGGTTTTACTTTAGACCTCCTTTCCGATACACAACCCATTTCTATTCCCCCTTAGCATATGGCCTCGACAGAGTTAAAGGAGTTGAGAAGCAATTGACGGATTTGTTGGGGAAGGGTTTGATTAGGCCTAGCGAATAACCTTGGGGTGCACCAGTGTTGTTTGTGAAGAAGAAAAATGGGTCCCTTAGAATGTGCATTGACTGCCGGCAACTTAATAGGATCACCATCAAGAATATGTACCCTCTCCTAAGAATTGACGATTTGTTTGACCAACTTCAAGGGTCTAGTCACTTCTCTAAGATTGATCTTCGGTCCGGGTATCATCAAGTGAAGTTAAGGAGTGTGATATTCCTAAGAAAGCCTTCCGGACTAGGTATGGGCATTATGAGTTTGTTGTGATGTCTTTTGGGTTGACCAATGCATAGGCTATCTTTATGGATCTTATGAATGGGGTCTTTAAACCCTACCTTGATTTGTTTGTGGTGGTTTTCATTGATGATATTTTGATCTATCCTCATAGTGAGGAGGAGCATGTGGCTCATTTGAGGGTATGCTACAAAGATTGAGGGAAGAGAAGTTGTATGCTAAATATGAGAAGTGTGAATTTTGGTTGAAAGAGGTTGCCTTTCTAGGTCATGTGGTGTCGGGGGATGGTATTAAGGTGGATTCTCAAAAGATGGATGTGATTAGAAATTGGCCTAGACCATTGACCCCATCGGACATTAGAAGCTTCTTGGGCTTAGCGGGTTATTACAGGAGGTTTGTGAATATATTCTCTTTTATTGCTTCTCCATGACTAAGTTGACTCAATAGAAGGCTAAATTTTTGTGGAATGATGAGTGTGAAAATTTTTTCCAAACTTTGAAAGATAAGTTTGTGTCTGCTCCTATTTGTTTCTACCAGAAGGGTTAGAGGGGTCTGTTGCATATTGTGAGGCCCCCCAGTATGGTTTGGGTTGTGTTTTGATGCAAAATGGTAAGTTGATGCCTATGCTTCTAGGCAACTCAAAGTGCATGAAAAGAATTATCCTACTCATGATGTTGAATTAGCCGCTGTGGTTTTTACTTTGAAAATTTGGCGACATTATTTGTATGAGTGCATGTTGATGTGTTTAACTATCATTAAAGTCTCCAATATATGTTCACTTAAAAAGATCTCAACTTGAGGCAACGAAGATGGTTAGAGCTCCTTAAAGATTATGATATGAGTGTGCATTATCATCCCGGTAACGCTAATATTGTGGCAGATGCTTTGAGTAGGGTATCTATGGGTAGCCTAGCTCATGTTGATGGTGGGGCCAAAGAGGCTGCTAGGGAGGGCCATTGGTTGGCCTGATTGAGGCTTAGGTTGGAAGAGTTTTATAATGGTGGTGTTGTGGTTGTTGATGGTTCTAAATCTTCCTTGGTTGATGAGGTAAAAGCAAAGCAAGATCTTGACCCCTCCTTGTTAGAATTGAAGGCCTTGATGAGAGAGAGAAAGGTGGAGGTTTTCTCCCAAGGGGGAGATTGTACCCTTAGGTACCAAGGTAGGTTGTGTGTTTCTTATGCTAACGACTTAAGAGAAAAGATCCTTGATGAGGCTCATAATTCTTTTTATTTCATTCACCTTGGTTCTACCAAGATGTATAGAGATTTGAGGGATGTGTTTTGGTGGGGTGGTACGAAGAAATACATTGCCAAATTTGTATCTGGTTGTCATAGTTTCCAACAAGTCAAGCCGAACACCAAAGGCTAGGTGGCCTAACCCAAGATATAGAGATTCCTAATTGGAAGTGGGAGGAAATTAGCATATATTTTGTGGTTGAGTTGCCTAAGACTAGAAAGGGTTTTGATTCTATTTGGATTGTGTTTGATAGAATGACAAAGTCGGCTCATTTTTTACCGGTTAAGACTACTTATGGTGCTGAAGACTATGGTAAATTGTACATTCATGATTGATGAGATTGCATGGGGTACACTTGTCTATCATATTGGATTGTGGTGCTCAATTCACTTCACACTTCTGGAGGTCCATCCAAGGAGGTCTTGGAACCAAGATAAAGCTTAATATAGAATTTGACCCTCAAACAGATGGCTAAGCCGAAAGAACTATCCAAGCTCTTGAGGATATGCTTAGGGCTTGTATTTTAGAGTTTAAAGGCAGTTGGGATGATCATCTTCCATTGATTTAGTTTGCTTATAATAATAGCTATACTTCTATCATTGGTATGGTTTCTTTTGAGGCTCTCTATGGTATACATTATAGATCTACGATTAGGTGGTTTTAAGTGGGAGAAATGACTTTATTGGATCTGGATTCGGTCATGGAGGCTATGGAGAAGGTAAGGTTGATTAGAGAAAGGTTGAGGACAACCCAAAGTCGTCAAAAATCCTATGCTGATGTGAGGAGAAGGGAGATTGAATTTAAATTTGGTGATTAGGTCTATTTGAAGGTTTCACCCATGAAGGGTGTGGTTCGTTTTGGTAAGAAGGGTAAATTGAAACAACCCCAAAAGGTACCCGGAAATGTTCCTCGGAATGTCCAAAATTTTAAATTTCATATATCTAAAAGTCCATTCGTTATTTCAAAAATTCAATTTCATATTCGTTTTCAGGGGGTCAAAATTAGGGGGAGAAGGGTCTAACCCCGATTTTAGAGCAACCTTATTGAATTATGATTTTTCACATTGGCACAAAACAGTGCTGTTTCCGCGATCCCTGGGCGACATGAACATGCTTTAAAATTGGTCCAGTTTTGGAGTTCGGTCCAATACTTAAAAAGTCTTAGGCCTAAGTTTTCCCAACCATAAAAATACCTATACTTAGCCTTATTTCACCCTCATATCATCCCAAATATTCTCCAATACTCACTTAAACACTTAGACTCATATTTCTCTCAAGATTCAAGTCCCAAAACCCTAATCAGGATCTACGGGAATTCCTTCAATCTTCAAGTCTCCATTAAAGTCCTCTTCAAGAAAATCTTCAAGGTCAAGGTATGTGGGTTTCAACCATTGGGTCCTTTCACCCATGGTGCCCAATCCTCTTTTCTACTTAAATTGCGTGATTTAAAGTTGATTTTATATGTGGGTTTTGTATATTAAGAAATATAATGCATAGTGATTTTAAACACAGGGGTCAGGCTGCGTACATTCGATCCCCCCTACCCTGCAATGGGCGAGAGCCTTTGAGGCATTAGGGTAATGTTGTTGTTGTTGTTGTTGTAATGCATAGTGATTTGGGGTTTATGAAAGTATGATTGATTTAGCATGTTTTGAGCTATAAATCTTGGATCTATGTAAGATTTGATGAGGGATTTTGATGTATATTGCTTGTGGGTGTTGCATGGTATTGATTGATGGTTTTACAATGGAATTTCTTGCATGATTTCACTCTTGAATTGCATGATTTTACACTAGTATTGCACACCCTCCAAGTGTTTGATAAAATGCATTTTTATGGATTCTTTAAGTTTTGATGATCTATTGGTTGAGTTATGATTCGAGTGACCACATGATGGTTATGAGCTTTCTAAAGATGTGTATAAGCCATGAAAATATTGATGATGTTGTAGGGACGGATTAAGCCCCTTTTCAAAGATTATACCTTGTGAGCCTTTGATGTTTGATGATAATTAAAGGACAATGTTGATGATGATTTATTTTTATGATTAAAGTTAAGCTCACCACATGAGGTCAATGAAGATAAGAGCTACTTGTGCTATGTCTATTTGTTTATTGTAAGTTATTGAAGTATGATTATCTTATATATTCCGTGGGATTATACTTAGCACCGAGTAGACTTGAGGCGAGTCTCCAAGTCCTAGAACTACGTGCCACTGTAGGTAAAGGGATTAGAGGCAAATCCCCAAATCTCTAAGAGGGGAGTACCCTAAATATGAGGGCTTGAGACGCGTACCCGAGTCCGGGCTTGAGGCAAGTACCCGAGTTCAAAAACTAGAGGTGAGTACTTAGTTCACATAAGGCTTAGTGGATCCACTTAGTCATTAGGAGGTTTACCCTTGCAAGTAACTTCCCCTTTCTTCAGGTGTAGGGTTAACATCAGGATTCTAAGTTGTAGCTCACTTGGTCTTATGTTATGTCGGTTGAGGTCTCTTACCACACTTATGTATTATGATCTATATGAGTTGAATGAATTATAAGCATGTTTTACTTCACGCATCATTCATACATGCCATATTGTTATTATGCTCTCTATTGCTTATCATATGCATTTTGACTATGTTGCCTATCTCTTGTTGCATTGCATCCTACATACTTAGTACATTCAAACGTACTAACACA
>JAABOM020035986.1:0-16946 GCA_011800125.2 Solanum clarkiae
TTGAACCACCGGAATAGACTCCATAGAAGGTGGATCAACATTAGTATCCCGAATGAAAGCCAAGTAAGACAAACACCTCTATCAATCAATTTCTGAACATGGATATAAGAGATGACTTTGCTTGGATAAGAACCACTATCACCCTTCCACTCAATCTTTGTTACCTCGGGCATGGCTAAGGTCACAGTTTTTGCATAACAATCAAGAATAACATGATATGGGGAAAGCCAATCCATCCCTAAGATAACATCAAAATTTACCATCTCCAGAATAATTATATCTACCCAAGTATCATACCCAGATAGAGAAACAAAACAGGATCATATACTCGATCCACCACTAAAGGCTCACCTATTGGTGTAGAAACATGAACGACTACAGGCATACAATCACATATTAAGTCAAATTCGGATGAAAAGTAAGATGACACATAGGAGTAAGTAGATCCAGGATCAAACAATACAGACGCAGATCGATGACAAACCGGGATAATACCGGTGATAACTGCATTAGAAGCCTCTGCCTCGGGCCTCCCTGGAAATGCATAACAATGTGATGCCCTACCACCACCTATCTGGGCAATGCCTCTACCCTCACTCTGCGGAAATATGGCATCACTCGCCCCTCTGCCTTAAGTGAGACCACCTCTGTCTTTCTGAGCTCTGCCTCGCCCTCTGTTTGGTGGTGGCACTGGTGGTCTAGTCTGAAATGAAGATATAGGATGGGGCCCACCTTGTCCCTCTGATAAGGGACATTGTCTTATCAAGTGATCAGGATCTCCACAACCGGGTTGAAGTGCTGATCCTGACGAACTACCATAGTTGTCTCGCCCTGTAGACCCACGATGTGTCTGACCACCCTCAAAAGCAGGTAATGATGCATGAACTAGTCCTCGACGCTGGGACGAGCCACCTCCTCTATAGAACCCTCTAACTCCAGATGAGGTACCAGAAAACTGACCGGATGCATGGGCCCTCTTAGGGTCCCCAAACTCTTCTCTCTCTATCATCTCTGCCTCCTTAGCAGCACTCACAACAGACTAGAAAGAGGCTCCATCTCTAGATACTTTAAACACTACCTGTCGAATAGAATAGGTTAATTATCTCACAAACCTACAAACTTTATCTGCCTCATTTGGAATAATGGTCGTAGCATGTTAGATAACTGACAGAAACAGGTCTCATACTCTGTGGTTGATAAGCCATCCTGTCTCAGACTCTCAAACCTCAAAGGACTCTCCTCCTTCACACTCAAAGGGACAAATCGATCATAGAATGCACCAAAGAACACCTCCCAAGACACTGTGGGAGATCCCGCAGGCAAAGATCCTAAATATGTCCTCCACTATTCTCTGGCTGGCCCACGAAGCTGGAGAGTAACATATCGAACCTCGTTGACTCAGCTAAGCCGATAATATCCAACAGCTCTCTACAAGTAGTCAGAAACTCATGAGCATCCTCTGTCCTCCCACCTTGAAATTGAGGTGGGTTCATCTTCCTAAACATCTCATAGCAGCGTTGCTTATTCTCAGTCAATGTAGCCAATGGTGTACCCCAAAACTCAATAGCTGGTGCAGAATCATTCTTAACTCTACTATCCACTAGTGGCTGCTCCACCAGATCGTGAACCAGGGGAGCATGATGCTGATATGGAGTTTGAGCTCCTCCTCTGGTCTGAGAACCGCCTGGCGTGCCTGTCATATTACTACTCGAAGCAAAACTCTCAAGTACATTCAGCACCCTCAATAAGGTATCCTGCAACAAAAGTGAGGCTACGTGCTCTGAAGGAACCTAGTTCCCTCTAAGGTCAGCCGTAGGCTCTGAAGAGACCTCCCTAGCACGACCTTTTGCTGGTGCTGCTCACGAGCATGACCTCTAGCTCGAGCTCTACCCCTACCTCTAACTAGGCCTCGATAACTGTCTCAGGAGCTGCCTCACCTCTACCACCAGCAACAGTAGCTCTAGTCCTTGCCATCTGTCAAGAGAACATGTGCATAACTTAGTACTAACGAACATAACCATACACTATGAGAGAGAATAAAGTGAAGGAAGTTTCCTAACAATCTTCATAGCCTCTCAAAGATAAGTATAGACGTCTCCATACCGATCCTTGAGACTCTACTTAGGCTCAACCTGTATACACGTGAGATCTATGAACCTGCGCTCTGATACTAACTGTCACGACCCAAAAATGGGCGTGATGACACTCGTCATATCCCACCAAAATAAGTCAGCCTACAATCCAATCATAACGTTAAAGTGCGGAATGATAACAAAACGAAAGTTTAATTGCGGATAATATTTCAACTTAATTAAAAATAGTCCCAAAATCTAGTTGTCACGTGCATAAGCTTCTAATGTATTATAATAGATTCGAAAAGAAACACAAGTATCAAATGATATTTTCTCTAGAACAGAATAAAATCATAAATAGGAGTGAGAAATCAGCTGGGATAGCAAATAGCTACCTCACAAAATCTCCACAGGATGCCTTGCACAAAGAAGAATAGATGGTATCACGAAGATCCGGGCTCGTAACCTACAAAAATGTTGTAGCAAGGGGTGAGTACCAAACACATGGTATCCAGCAAGTGAACTACTAAACACAAAATTAAGTAATGTAGAATATAGGTACTCCTAACACTTCGACCAAACCTCCACAACTACAACCTGTATAAAAGCCAGCCTAACCTAACTGTTCACAATTTACAATCGCATATATCAATAGTATGACACCACAATCAAATATCAACCACACAAGGGATCAAGTGCATTCGTCACAAGTTCACAAAAGGAACTCACTAGTTTATAAATGATAATGAGGTGTAATGCAATGCAATACAATGACAAGTATAATGATGCATGTCTGACCTAGTGATACAAATCTTTTGTCTCTCAGTCCGGGACTCATGGAGGACTTCTAGTCTATGCATCTATCGCAACGTGCGACACGACCCTCGAATCATAGTATTTTTTGCGGCGTGCGACATGACCTTCGAAATATAGTATCCATCACGGCATGCGGCACGTCCCTCGAAATGGTACATCCTCTTTAATTCTTATTCTTTTTCAGTCCACACAACACTTATCACAAAAGTCAATCCAAATAGGCATGTTTACATAATAATGAGAAAATGACTAATTCTAATACAATGCACAATTCACAATAATATGGTTCTAGTACAACATCAATACTAACTTAACATTTCAAAATCATGCTCAACACCTCACAGAAGGAAGTACAAGATTCTATATACTTAACAAAGATTAAAAAATTCACTTTCCTTATCCAACGAGAATCAATCAAGCACTTGAGTCTTCCCCTTTGAAATGGAATCCATAGCACCACAATCTAGTTAAATAAATTACCACAATAAGATTTTAACTAAAAACATCCAAATCTATAGTCAAGTTCCTTATTTTTGAGCTTAGGGTTCCATCTTAATTCCTCCAAATAATATAATTTTAAAGGGATTTATAAAATACAATACATCTAATATCTAATTAACCTATTACTATTGTTAATTGCTAAAAAGTAAAAGAATATATATATAATATATGTACATACGTGAAGAAGAGGAACCCGCACATATGCAGTGCCCCAATCTTCAAATACCAGTCATTACTTCTAGATTATCACTTCTCGGGAAAGTTAAATAGGCAACAATTATATTGTGGTCTTCTTCCAATTTCGCACGTCACTGCCTATACTATTGACTTTCTTTACAATCCATTATAAGAGTCCAACTACATGAATAAACAAACCTTAACAGTGAATTCTCTACTTTCAAATTCCAATTCCAATTATTAATAGATAGGTATTCAATTCAATTCAATTGTCCACTAAGACCAAAATCACTGCACAAGAAACTTTTTATAAGTTTCTTCGTTTGCTGGCTTTACATCATAATAATTCTTACTTAAATTATTAGACCCACAACACATGTAAGATAAATTAGTCTGCATTACTACTACGTTATGCAGGGAATAAGGTAAGGGAATTAAATTGCAATTGAAATCTTACTTGAGAAAGCCATTTCCTCCTTTTGCAGTTTCTCCGCTCACGATTGGTTTTTTTTTTTCCTCAATTACTCAAGTTCTAAAAGTTCCCTAATTATTTTATAATACATGGACCAAGGTGTATAGAATTTTCACTAAATTAACATTTAACTCACAACTTGTACAAATTATCTAATTTACCCACAAATTAAATAGTTTTAGCTATAAAGTAGTCCAAAGTACCCATTAAAATGTTACGAGATAATTTTAATTCTCAAAATGACATAACGAGTCATTACAAAATTAAGTAAATATTCTTATTAAATCTTTTCTGATTTGAATCGGGTAGGAATTCCTAATATGTAAAAATTTTAAATTAACTAAGATTTTGCATATTTTAGATTTTTAAAATGAAATTAATTAAAATATTTATTTGATTTAGGTAAGAAATCTTGATGATTAAAGGTTTTCCTTAGTTGAATAATAGTCTTTACTATTTGTTTTCAATTATTTTTATATTATTATAATATAATTACATATTGACTATGACAAACAGAATAAAAATTAAATGAATTTTTTTTATTTTGGTATTGCGGTTAAGATCCTATTTGGAGAATCTTTTTTCAACTTAAATAGATTTAATTAAAAAATAATTAAAAAAACTTAAAATAATAGGATTGTTTTTGAAAAGTCCAAAAAAAAAGGCATAAAACATTCAAAAGAAATATAGCCAAAAGATTAGGAAAGAATTTTCTACAAACATTTGAATTACTAAATTTATTAGACTCTTCTGAATCTATAACTTTACCTTTTATTATTAAAAAAATCAGTCAAATGAAGTTCAAAAATATAGACAAAAAATTCCTAATAAGAAACTAATTTTTATTTAATAGAATCCTAAAATTTTTGTCCATAATTATAGACAAAATTTTCTACTAACACACTAATTTTTTTCTTTAAATAAAATGCTAAAAGTTTTATGGTGAACGTGTTTGATAATTTTTTCTTATTGTAGTTAAATTATTAGTATGTATATTATAGTGATTAAGGATTTGACGTAATACACAATAGCAATGTATGTAAACTAAACTAGTACTATATTAAAAGTGTGAAGACCCTTAGAAATGTTGTTTGAACTTTTTTGCCCTTCATTAGAAAGCTCCGCTTTAGACAAAATCGTGTTTACATCATTTTTCAATTATTACTATTTTTTAATTATTGTTATTTAATTATTCTCTTAATATATGTCAAAATTAATTAGTATTTGTCAATTAATTATAGAAAATAAAAACAGAAAAAAGGGGGAAAAAGGACGTTTTCACCTTTTCAAAAAGGAATTTTTTAATGAAACTAATTAGTTTTTACAATTAATTATGAAAAAAAGAAAACAGAAAACGGGGGAAAAAGGACGTTTTCCCCTTTTCAAAAGGAACTTTTTAATGAAATTAATTAGTTTTTGTCAATTAATTATGAAAAAAAGAGAAACGGAAAAAGAGGGGGGGGGGGGGACGTTTTCCCTTTCCAAAACAACTTTTTAAAATTATTATGTGATATAAAAAGTCCTAAAACTAATAAAAATCTTAAGTCATCAAAATTTTACCTAAAATAAGTAGAAAGAATTAATCAAATAAAGAAAAAATAATACACCATATTTAATAAATTTCAAAGTCCTAATATGATGGAAATAATGAAACTGCAATTTTTAGGTAAAACTTTTAATACTTTATGTTTCTATTAGTTTTAGGACTCTTTATATATATGCACACACGAAACTCTCTCTTCTTCTTCTAAGGGCAGGTAATATTAAGCAAATCTTTATTTTTTTTTTAATTACTTTTGCCTTTGGAGTTAGATTTTTATTTGTCCATTATTTTTTTCATTTATAGATCTTAATATTTTTTATCTTTTTGCTGCATATGATTTAGTCAACTATGAAAACTATACCAAAAAGGTAAAATTGAAATTAAATTCGTCTTTTTTTTTAATTATCAATTTATCATAAGTAATTATATTAAAATCAAAAGAAATATTTCATACTCGTGATTGTGACCTCAATAAATGGTTGTGCATATTAACTTGGTTAAGACATCATGATTCCAATTGCTTTATTTTTTGGACGTGCTTTTTATTAATTTATACTTTTCAAATAATGTTGAATATGATTCATCAATAATCATGTATATTTGTTCATATTTAATAGTTCCATAAAATTGTATTAACATATATTTCGGCAATATCAACTTTTTAAACTTTAGTGTTTCGTCTTTTCTTCAACTCATTTTTTATGATTAATGATTTGTAATATGATGTTTACTCATTGTTAGAATTTTTTATTTTGGTGATTTTGAAGTGACGAAGAAATAAGTAAATTTAATAAATTCACAATAAGCATGCATGAGCTCACATTGTCAAGTCTTGAGTTTATTTCAATGATAACACACATTTCACAAAGTAGACAACATGAGAGCATATTTGACAAAATTTCTCAAATTATTTTTATAGAAATATTTCTACCAAAATAGCTTTTTGTTTTTGTAGAGAATTAGTTTTTAGTTTAATAAGGAAAAAAAAGTGAGGTAGACCATTTCTATATGCAAAAAACAAACAAGAATATTACATAATCGTGTATCACTATCTCACTTTGTTAGTTGTATTAGGCAACAATTTCAAAGGTTTCCTTTAATTTCAAATTTTTATAAAAAGATTTGAAATATGTATTTATTAAAATTTTGTTGTTTCTAGATTTGATTTTTTCAAGAATTGATAGGGTTACTTGGGCTAGGCACATAAATAAAAACAAGAAATAGAAATATTGGTTGGTTAAAATAATTTTTAAATATTGATAGACATTTTAGGTTTTACATTTATTTTTATAACCTTAAAATGTTGATTAAGCTTTTGATGCTTCACTAAAAAAATTTACAATAAGCTAAACTATTATTTACTATTTTTTTCTCAAATTATTTTAATTATTTTTATAGGATTAATAATAATCTTAAAAATTAAGGAGTTCTAAAATAAATATATAAAAAATTAATGTTGGTAAGTTTCCTTTTTCTTTGTATATGTGAAAAAGTAGTCTTAAAATATATGATAATAAGTGCGTGTGTAATTAGGAGTTGTATATGTTTTTTTTTCCCCTCAAATTGAAGACTCCTAAAAGTATGGTAAGAGGTTTTGTACAATTAGGAGTGCGTAATTTTTTTATTTTTTTTAATATGAGGTTAGAGAACCTTTAATACAAGGTAAAATTAGTTAATGTCACTAAGAACCTAATATATATATAAAAGGTGTACTTGAAAAAAGGAGGAACTTTATAATAGGAATAATTTATATTTAGAAAATAATGAAACAAAAAAGTTAATAAATAAAGAAGTTATCTTTTCACATATGTAACATCCCGAAAAAACTAACGAAGCGCCCCTAAATCGTAATTGTGCGCATAAAGCATCTTCCAAAGCTCCGATAGGAAATTCGAGACTGGATTTGCAATTAGCGTGAAAAATCGAGTACGAAAATGGTCTTGACCTGATTTTAGAGCAACCGGGTCGAAAAATAATTTTTGTAAGTTTGACCAACAATAGTGAGGGTCCGCGACAGGACTGCGATGTGGACCCACACTTATATTTTTCTTCAATTTTAGACGAAGGTTGAAATTTCCAGAAATACACTGGTGCGCGATAGGTCCACGTCGCGGACCAGTATAATTTTGGTGATGAGTTTTCTTTTAAATTCGGGAAGGGTATTTTAGGTACTCCCAACCCATTCTAATACCCCAAAACGTATTTTTAAGCCTAAACTCGTACGAAAGGGTTCCAAAATCGCTTTGTTTTTCCTAAGTCTAAATGTACATTCTGAGAGAAGGAGAAGAAGGAGCTTGAAGGTTTCTAGTTGGGGTTTGATTTCCTTAGAAGAACTGAGAAATTCTTCAATCCCAGGTATGTAAAGGCTACCCAAAACATGGGATTGTTCTCTCATGTACCCAAAACTGTTATACTAAAAATTTTCTCTAAATTCTACATATATTTTCTTAAATTGATGATCATCATACTATGAACTAACTATTTACATGTATTATTGTATGATCATGTAATTGCCTACCTGAATTCCTTGTCTTTTGTGACTCCTTATGTGGCTAGTAAGTTTGGGATTCTACCAGAGTATTTGCTTGAACCTTTTGCTATTTTCACTCCTACTGGTGAGTATATATTAGCTGAAAGGGTTTATAGGGATTGCATAGTATACGTTTATCACAAAGACACCTTAGCTGACTTGGTAGAATTGGAGATGGTTGACTTTGATGTGATACTTGGCATAGATTGGCTTCACACCTATTATGCTTCTGGTGACTGTAGAACCCAAATTGTTAAGTTCAATTTCCTAATGAGCTTGTTCTAGAGTGGAAAGGGAGTTCTGTTGCACCTAAGGACAAATTTATCTCTTATCTAAGAGCCAGAAAGTTGATCTCCAAAGGTTGCATTTACCACCTTGTGCGAGACAAGTCCGATGATATTGAATCTTCTACTCTTGAATCAGTCCCGATGGTGAATGGGTTCCTCGAAGTGTTTCCTGATGACCTACCTGGAGCCCCTCCTGATAGGGAGATTGACTTTGGGATTGATGTACTTCTCGAGATTTAACCCATTTCAATTTCACCTTATAAAGAATGGCCCCTGCAGAGTTGAAAGAATTGAAAGAACAATTAAAGCACTTGTTAGAGAAAGGTTTTATAAGGCCTAGTGTCTCTCCTTGGGGTGCTCCTGTCCTATTCGTACGTAAGAAAAATAGGTCTCCCAGAATGTGCATAGACTATCGACAACGAAACAAGGTTACAATAAAGAATACGTACCCTCTTCCCAGGATAGATGATCTATTTGATCAACTTCAGGGTGCTACTTGTTTCTCCAAAATAGACCTCAGATTAGGTTATCATCAGTTGAAGGTGAGGGAAGGTGATATTCCAGCATTTAGGACACGGTATGGCCATTTTGAGTTCTTGGTCATGTCTTTTGGGTTGGCAAATGCACCTGTGGCTTTTATGGATTTAGTGAACAGGGTATTCAAACTGTACCTTGATATGTTCGTGATCGTGTTTATTGATGATATTCTGGTATATTCGAAGGATGAAAAGGAGTATGCTAATCATCTTAGAGTAGTTTTGCAAACACTCAAGGACTATGAGTTGTATGTTTTTCTCAAAGTGTGAGTTTTGGCTCAAGTCTGTGGCTTTCCTAGGCCATGTTATTTCGGGAGATGGCACTCGGGTAGATACTCAGAAAATTAAAGTGGTTAAGAACTGGCCTAGACCAACTTCTCTAACAGAAATAAGAAGTTTCGTGGGTTTGGCAGGCTACTATCGCAAATTTATTAAGGGCTTCTCTTCTCCGTCAGCACCATTGACTAAGCTAACACAGAAGAAGGTCAAGTTTCAGTGGTTTGAGGCATGTGAAAAGAGTTTCCAAGAGTTGAAGACTAGATTGACTACAACACCAGTTTTGACCTTGCCAAACGAGATGGGAGACTTCATGATCTATTGTGATGTATCCAGAATTGGACTGGGTTGTGTGTTGATACAGAGAGAGAAGGTGATAACTTATGCTCTAGACAACTTAAGATCCATGAGAAAAATTACCCAACTCATGATCTCAAGTTAGCAGCAGTGGTGTTTTCACTTAAGATCTAGCGTCACTATTTGTATGGAGTGCATGTGGATGTGTTCACTACCACAAGAGCCTGCAATACGTATTCAACCAGAAGGAGCTCAACCTGTGACAAATGAGATGGTTGGAGTTGCTCAAGGATTACAATATGTGTATCCTCTACCACCCAGGTAAGTCTAACATTGTTGCTGATGCTCTTAGCAGGATGTCCATGGGTAGCACTTTCCATGTGGAGGAAGGGAAAAGATAATTAGCTAAGGAAGTGCATAGATTGGCTAGACAAGGAGTGCAACTTGAGGAGAATAATAAAGGCAGGATTAATGTTCAGAATGGGTCTGCTTTATCCTTAGTGTCAGAAGTGAAGGAAAAGCAAGACCAAGACCTTGTCTTGTTCCAATTGAAAGAAGCATTTCACAAGCAGAAGGTGATGGTTTTCTCCAAAGGAGGAGATAGGGTGTTGAGATACCAGGGTAGACTATGCATACCTGATGTTGATGGTGTTGGGTATAGGATCATGGCTGAAGCTCATAGCTCCAGATATTCTATTCACCCCGGTTCTACCAAGATATACCACAACTTGAGAGAAGTCTATTGGTGGAATAGAATGAAGAGGGACATTGCTGATTTTGTCTCTAAGTGTCCCAATTGTCAGCAGGTCAAGGTTGAACATCAGAGACCATGTGAATTGGCTCAGAACTTCGAAATTTCTGAGTGGAAATGGGAGACGATCAACATGGATTTCATTATCGGCCTACCAAGATCCCAAAAGAAACAAGATTTGATATGGGCTATTGTTGATAGATGACCAAGTCAGCCCATTTTTTGGCAGTTAAGACAACTAATATGGCTAAGGAGTATGCCCGCCTATACATTCGTGAGATTGTGAGGTTGCATGGGTTCCCTTGTCCATCATCTCAGACAGAGGATCTCATTAATTCACCTCTCAATTTTGGAGATCGTTTTAGAAAGAACTAGCCTTCTACCCTCAGACTGATGGATAGGCAGAACATACCATCCAGACTTTGGAGGATATGTTGAGAGCTTGCATCATTGACTTCAACGGAAATTGGGATGATCATTTGCCATTGATTGAGTTTGCGTACAACAATAGCTACCATGCCAGCATTCAGATGGCCCTTTTATGAGGCATTATACAAGTGGCTATGTAGATCACCGATTGGATGGTTTGAGGTTGGTAAAGCAAAATTAATCAAATCAAATCTTGTCCACTAGTCTATGGAGAAGGTGAAAGTCATCAGAGAGAGGTTGAAGACAACACAAAGTCATCAGAAGTTACGGATGTGAGGAGAAGGGACTTGGAGTTTGAGATGGATGATTGGGTGTACTTAAAGGTGTCGCCTATGAAGGATGTCATAAGGTTTGGTAAGAAGGGGAAGTTGAGTCCACGTTATATCGGACCATACCACATTTTGAGAAGGATTGGGAAGATCACTTATGAGTTGGACTTGCCTTCCGAGTTAGATGGAGTTCACCCGGTGTTTCATGTGTCAATGTTGAAGAAGTATTTGGAAGATCTTGCTTTGGCAATCACTACTGAAAGTACAGGGATGAAGGATAGCCTATCCTACAAAGAAATTCCAGTCCAAATTCTTGATCAACAAGTTCGTAAGCTGAAGAACAAAGAGATAGCCTCCGTCAAGGTTCTATGGAGGAATCAATTTGTTGAAAAAGCTATGTGGGAAGCTGAGGAAGCGATGAAACTCAAATATTCACACCTATTCGTGCCGAATGATGATGATGTTGAAGGTAATGTCCCTATCCTTAATGTCATTGAATGTCTTCTTTCATTAAGTTGATGTATTAATCCGATTCTATTCCCAAGTCTACGGATTATTCCCAAGTCTAAGACAGAGATAGATAAGTGATGGATAGTTTAGAGTTCAGGAGTTCTCGAGTGGGGAATGAGATGATTTTGAGGTTACTTGTGCTTTTATTCTACCTTTTCTCTTCATTCGAGGACAAATGATTCCAAGGGGGAGATGATGTAACACCCCAAAAAAATTACTGAAACGCTCCTAAACCCTAGTCATGCCCATAACGCATCTTCCAAAGCTCCGATGTGAAATTTGAGATCAAATTTGCAATCAGCATAGAAAATTGAGTGGGAAAATGGTTTCAACCTAATTTTAGAGCAGCCGGATCGAAAAATAATTTTCATAAGTTTGACCAAAAATAGTGAGGGTGCACGACAAGGCCACGACATGGACCCACACTTATGTTTTTCTTCAATTTTTGATGGAGGTTAAAATTTATGAAAATACACTGGTGCGCGATGGGTCTGCCTCGTGGAGCAGTGTAATTTTGGTGATGAGCTTTCTTAAGGATATTTTAGGTATTCCTAACCCATTCTAATACTCCAAAACGTATTTTTAAGCCTAAATTTGTACGAAAGGGTTCCAAAACCGCTTTATTTTTCCTAAGTCTAAATGTATATTTTGAGAGGAGAAGAAGCAGCTTGAAGGTTTCTAGTTGGGGTTCAATTTCCTTGGAAGAACTGAGAAATTCTTCAATCTCAGGTATGTAAAGGCTACCCAAAGGCTACCCAGAACGTGCAATTGTTCTCTCGTGTGCCCTTTGATTAGTCTAGGTTGAGTAGTTGATAGTTGATAGGTCTTGTGTTCAGTCCTTGACTGTTATACTAAAAAGTTTCTCTAAATTCTACATATATTTTCTTAAATTGATGATCATCATACTATGAACTAACTGTTCACATGTATTATTGTATGATTGTGTAGTTGCCCTCTTGAATTCCTTGCTAAAGCTTTTAAAAATGAACTTAGGGGTGATCTCTAGAGCCTTGGTTGTCTGAATGCGTTGATTGTCGTGGTTTGAGTCTTGAGATGGGTATTATGATGGCTGAAGTAGAGGAAATTAATGTCCTTGAGGTTTAAATGAGATTCTGATAGAGTTTTGAAAGGAATATTCTATTCCTTGAGTTGATAGGGTATCAAATAAGATGAGGTGCCCGCTTGGGAGGGGGGGTTGGTTGTCTAACCAGTGTGATGTTGATAGACTTATGAGAATGTTGAGTCCTGGGAGGAGTATTAGCACCGAAATAGGTAAGAATGAGTCCCGCTTACGCTCATTAACTATGTGGCCAGCGTATGAGAGGATTGGACTGTGAAAGTGGATGTTTCCTTTGTCCCGCAGAGGACTTGATAGTCTTCTTTTGGAATTCCCGATAGACTCGTCCTTTACCCCGGCAAGGTATTGGGTAGATGTGGTGGCAATGACATCTTTTCATCGTGTTATCACTAGCTCATAGGTGGTGATTGTCGGTTATAAAAACTTTCAGATACGTTCCTTCTGATAGTACTCTGAGGTTGATGTGATGGTATGATGTCTTGATGGATGGTGATGTGATAGAGTCCTGTTCCTTACTTTGAGTTGAGGTTGAGTGATTGATGAACTGATATAATTTATTATTGTTCGACCCATATTGTTTACTTTAGCCCATTTTACATACATTACATTCCGTGTACTAATGCGCCTTTGGTGCTGCATCGTTTTATGATGCAGATTCTGTAGATAGAGGACTTCAGCAGGTGAATGGTTGAGGTTCAGAGCTCCTTGATCCATATTTGGTGAGTCCTCCCCTGCCTTCAGAAGGACATCTTTACTTTCTTTCATTTTCTTCGAGATCTTCTATTAGATTATTGTAGTCATGGCCTGTCAGGTACCTTCTTAAATAGTAGCTATAGAAGCTTCATAGGCGTAGGTTGATGATGGATGATGTTGGGGTTTCTTTTTCCCCTTTTCTTTTTTCAGACTGACTTTTGTTTGTTAATCTTAGTCCATATGATAGACAGAGTTGATAGTTGTAGCCCACTAATAGTATCGCTTAAATCTCTTAAGTGTCTTCCGCTAAATTAATGATTGGACTAGTGTGATAGGATTAGGTGGTTTGCTAGGGGACTAGCAATAGTCTCCGAGTGCCAGTTATGCCTAGGGTACCCTCCTCGGGCGTGACAAGATAAAATAGTAGTAAATATAAAATTGTAAAAATAAAAAGGGATTATCCTATCAACTATATTCTTAAGATAAAAGAGTAAAAATAAAAAGCATAAATCTTTAGAATGATGAAGTTGATACCATTTATCAAGCTTAATTTATAAAGGAGGAAATGTTGTCTCACAAAAATCTTCATAACTTATTGACATGTGAAAGATTTTTGTGTGATTCATATAATGGTGCTGGTAAGTCAATTGAAGGGCAATAAAATGAGTCAAAAAAACTTTTTGCAAATTTTTTTTCGATATTCTTAGCTAAATCAAGTATCCAAAAACTCAAGACATTTCTAAATACAACTCAATACATATTAAGTTGTGTATGTTAAATATTGTGTTGTTAATGTTGAACTTTAGTCGTCTTTATGCTAGGGAATGCCATTTGATGTGCACGAGTACAATGGAGTTTGTAAAGAGGTGATTGAGGGAGATATGGTGATATTTTTTTAAGCCTATTTACGGAGAACATATGTTAATGTTAACGTGGTTAATATGTAACACCAGGTGAAAAGACTAAAATACCCCTAGAATTGACCTTGCGTGTAACGTGTCTTTCCATGCTCCGTTTACAAATCTGAGACTGGATTTGCAATCATCACGAAAAACTGAGTCGAAAAATGGTCTCGACTTGATTTTAACGCAATCAAGTCAAATTAATTTTTTTCAAAAAAAATTCAAAACAGTGAGGTTTTCGCACCCCTTCCGCAACGTGCTAGGGACGCGAAATCACATTTTGGGGTTTTTCCGAAATTTCGATGAAGTTTGAAAATTTGCAAAAAAAAAAAAACTAGTATCATACACTAGTGTGCTACACACACTAGTGCATTTTCGCACTGTTTTTCTTCCTTTAATTGGAAAGGGTAGTTTCGACCTTTCCCACACCCCTATAATCCTAACTTAGTCAATTTTAAGTCAAATTTAAGTCATAAACGCTTATTTTTTGCACTTTCATTCGTTCAAAGAAACAAACCCTCTCAAGAAACTCATGCGCAAGAAAATCAAGAATGTTACTAGGGCTTAGGAATTCTTTCCGATTCTTCAAGAATTCTTTCCAGGTATGTAAGGCCCTTAAAAAGGTTATTTTATTATTTTTTTAAACATTAAAGATCCCTAAGTTCTACCCAAGAATTGTGTTTTAAGATGAAGTTAAAAAATTATTCCCGTACTTGTGAAATTCATTCCAGATGTTTGTTCATGCATTAATTTGATTTAGAATCATGATTTTTGCTAAGTCTAGCATGGAGTTACGTGTATGAACAAGATTTACTGTTGATTGAGAGGTTCTTGAGAATGCGGTAATTATTTTAAAAAGGAAATACTAATATATGTACAATTTAAGCTAAGCTTATAAAGTATATTTTGAGAACTTGTTCTTGCACTTTAGCTAAGTAACCCAGTATAATTTGAGTTAGTGGAGTTGATACTAGAAGCTAAAGAGTTCATATGAGGAAGATAAACAGTAAGTTGGGCTAAGTCCCCAAAAGACCATATTTTGAGAAGTTATAATTTTTTAAAGTTATGAGCTATATACAGATCATTTTTGGGAGTAGTATTGAACACCGATATGAGTGAGAAAATTACTCGAACTCATAAACTATGTAGCCAATATAGGATAGGATTGTACCAAGGTACATTCCTCATTAGCCACTGAGATGGACCAGTTTTGGGATGGATCCACTCCCCTAGTTCGTCCCCTACCCCGACAAAGTACAAGACGGCTCTGGCAGCATGGGCAAGACGCTATATCACCACGAAGCTCATAGAGGTAGTTGTCGGTTAGAGAAACTCCCCAAGCTAAGAAAATATGTTTTACTTACCAACCTACAACATTTTTCTTTCATCATACAAAGTACTTGTTATCATTGTTATTTTATTATGAGTATGTTTATGTCTTTTTGAGAAGTATTATGATATTCTGAGCTATTGTTTTGACCATCTTACATACCGTACATTCCACGTATTGACGTCCTTAGGACCTTCATCATTTTATGATGCAGATGCAAGTGACAGAGTTCCTCAGCAGCCACTTCGTTGATGACTAGACAGCTTCCAGTCAGTGGTGAGGCCTCCTCTTAGTTCGAGACTCTTTGGTTACTGTTATTTTATTTCAGTCTTTATTTCAGTTCTGGCTACTTGAGGCCTGTCCCAGTAGTTCCTTTCAGACAATTATAATGGAGGTTCCATAGACTATGTGTCAGTATTTTAGTTCCAGTTTATTCAGATATTTCTTATGAATTTTTACACTTAGTTATGCAAAAACATTCTTGTTTAACTTGTTGCTTTTATAGCCTTTTCCACTATTATTTGAGTCTTCCACTAAATAAGTCGTCAAGCCAAGTGATTCGCTTGGGACCAGAGATGGTTTTCGAGTGCCGGTCACATCCAGGATATAGGCTCGGATCGTGACTTAATATATGTTTAGTAAAATATTATGATCACGATTCAATTGAATATGCCAAATTGCAAAAGTCGTTAATACTGTGGAATAAGTGACAATAGTATTTGACACTATGGAGTTATCTGAGTAAATTGGACTAAGTCATATGGATAAATATCAAGATCTTACTATGAATTTGTATTAAATCCCAACCAATGTCAACGAAAATGAGCCTTCAGACAACAATAAAGAAAATGTGAAATTATAAGATAAGAGATATTACAAGAACTAATAATTAAAGAATCCTAAAATATATAGCAAGAGAAAAATATATATTAAAAATTAAGGAGTGAAAATATATAGAAAGAGAAAATTATTTATAATAAGAGGTATTAGGAGTATTGATAATCAAAGAATCCTAAAATATATGATAATAGGAAAAAATTAAAAATTAAGGAATCCTAAAATATATGATAAGAGAAAATTATATGGTAAGATTTCTAAGGTTTTCTCTCATCAAAATGGATGAGGTTTTTTAGTATTCTTAAATTATTTGTTATTAGACAAGATCCAAAAAAATGATATTTACTTTTACATTCTATCATTTTTATTTTTAATTATCTTAAGAAATGTCATTCTCTATAGTATTTTTTGTGTAACAGTATTATTTACGAAAGTCAAATTAGATGAAATAGTTAAATTTGAATTAAGTATATATTAATGTTTATAACTTTCAATGTTCTTTCAGTGCAACTTCAAGTTATCATTTTTTTCATTTTACCACAATAATTTTATTAATGTTAATTTTTAAAAGTTTTATATTTAATAATATATTGTACACACACCAATTTACTAATTTTTTTTTTTATATAAACATGTATAT
>JAABOM020035997.1:0-16945 GCA_011800125.2 Solanum clarkiae
ACCTGCCTGTCTGGTCACTGCTGTCTTTTCTTGCAGGTGGGTTTAGTCAGTAAAACAGAGGAAACTCTGCCGAAATTTCGGCAGAATTTGTGAGTCGGTTGGGGATTCGTTGTGGTTTAAGATTAGTCCAAGTGCCCTATCGGCACTAGTCATGACCCGAGGATTCGGGTCGTGACAATTGCATTTTTTTTTCTCAAAAATCTTTTGAATTTGAGAAAAAAATTGAATTTCCATCGATTCGATACTAAATTATTACTGGGCATTGCTTGTGAGGTGATTTTCGACCATTTTGGTAAGTTAATATTGTTGTTTTGTCTATACTGCTCATCTGAATTTTCTGGTTTTCTACTATTTCGATTGAACTTATTTCAACAATTGTTAAAATATACTTTCAGCAACTATTGCACGTGCTCTAGCCGTTGTTTTAATAATTATTAAATATTGTTTAACAATTATTAAATCACATTCAGGAACTCATTTAACAATTGAAAATCAATGCACGTGTTGTAGCTGCTATTTTAACAATTGTTGATTGTTTAACAATTGTTGAAACACATGGAATAACTCATGCAACAATTATTCAACAATTGTTAAAACCGCTGGCGTGCACTGGCTGCTATTTTAACAATTGTTGATATTGTTTAACAATTGTTGAAACATTGAATAAGTTATGCAATAATTATTCAATAATTATTAAAACCGTTGGCGTGCACTAGCTGTTGTTTTAACAATTATTGGATATTATTTAACAATTGTTAAAACAGTTAACTAACTATTGCAACAATTATTCAACAATTGTTAAAATCGCTGGCGTGCACTAGCTGCTGTTTTAACAATTGTTGAATATTGTTTAACAATTGTTAAAATTGTTGCATGCGTTCTAGCTATTATTTTAACAATTATTAAATATATTTTTAACAATTGTTAAATCAACTGCAAGCAAAATCATGATTAGTTTCTTTTAAATCATAATATAGGTATAGACGTCCATACTATCAATTGGGGGTAAAATAATAATAGGAGTGGATTGCAATAGTGAATGGGTCGAGTCTAACCATCATCGTTGGAAAAATAAAGAAATGGTAGAGACAGTAGCAATAACGGTGAATTAAAATGTCACATATAAAGATTTTGCTAACACAATCATTTCCTATTACGAACTAGATTGTGAATCGAAAGATCTTGCCATCACCTATATGCATAGTTGTGGTGAAAAGCAAAGGGCCGCTCCATTTAGGATAAAAAATTAAATAAGTTTGTGTACTTATTTGGAAGATGAAGGTAGACCCATTTTAAGGATATATGCGGTCGAAAGATTGACTGAAAATTGTCAAAACCAACAAATATTAAATGATGAATATGATTCAGTGGACATGGATATTCTAGACGAAGAAAGTGTTGGTGCACAAAATACTCCTCAGACTCCTTCTCCTCAAGATGATGAAACTAGTTTTTACATTGGTATGTCATTCAAGAATAAGCAAGAGTTAGATATTGCCTTGAAAATTGCTTGTGTGAAGAAAGATTTTCGAATGAAGAAGGTGATCAATTCATGTGTTGTGTATTGTGTGAAATGTGTACATCCCGAATGCAAGTGGTAGTTGACAACTGTAAGCTCCAGAATTCTGATAGGTTTTACATTAGAAAGTATGAAAAAATGCATACATGTCGTTCGTAACATCTCACGACCCATAATCCCCACGCCACGACAAAAGTCAGTGCATACTTCAAGGATAGGTTCCCAAAAGGTAAAGGTCCTTCAACAAGAGATATTGAAAATTCAACCCGTATTGAATTGGGCTGCAAGGTTAGCTAATGAAAGGTTTGGAAGGAAAGTAAGATCGCAAAGATTTTGATAAGGGGGACACATGAGCACGGTTATGCAGTGCTTGATGCTTACGACGGCAAATCCATAAAGTAAGACAGATTTGTACCTTGATGAAAATGGTAGGTTCAAGTATTTTTTTATTGCTTATAGAACCTTCATTCTTGGTTTTTGACATATTCGAAAATTGTTAGCTGTGGATGGAATATTTTTAAATGGTAAATACGGTGGTGTGTTGTTGTCTGCAGTAGCACAAGATGCAGAAGATCATATTTTTTCAGTGGCATTTTGTGTAGCCTATATTGAGTGTGATACCTCATATCGATATTTTTTTGAGCAGATGAGCAGTTTTGTGGATGATACCCCTGAATTATGCATTATTTCTAACAGACATCCAAGTATTAGAAAGATGGTTGAGATTGTGTTTCCTTCGGCTCATTATGGTTGTTGCATGAGGCACCTCGGAGAAAATATCCGAAATAACTTTCACAATGAAAAAATCATCTTCCACTTTTATAAAGCAGCAAAAGCATACAATATGGATGAATTTAATGATCACTTCAACTAAATAAGAGAGATGGTTCCCGGAGCTTCCGCACACTTGAAACATATTGGATTTCATAGATGGAGCAGGGCATTCTTTCCGGAAAATAAGTAAAATCTCATGTGTTAAATTTCTTTACATATTTTTCTTAACTGTTTCTGTCATATTTTGTAGTAATATTGACAGTTGTACTTGTTTTTTATAGGTACAAAATCATGAAATCAAATATTGCTGAGTCGATTAACACAATGCTTCTTGATGAAAGAGAATATCCAATTGCTACTCTTTTTAATGAAATAAATCGAATATACGGAAAAAGTTTCATTAGATTGCGCAATATATTCAATGCATCAACCATCTTTGTTTCAAAGATAGAATAAAAAATCACTGAAAATGTCAATTTGGGGAATAAGTTATTGGTTCATCAAACTGTCAACTATGAATATCTTGTTACTAGTCATAATGCAGTTGCAACGGTTAATTTGCAACGTAAATCTTACACCTATAGAGTCTTTAACCTTGACAAAATATCATGTCCATATGCTATGGAAGCGCTCCGATGTCAATATAATGATGATTATGGAAGGCGCATTTATGAATACTCATCTCCTTACTACAAGGTAGAGATGTATCTTTTTGCATACTTAGAAGAAATTAAATCTGTACCGCCCGATGATAATTTAGAAATTCCTCAGAAATTTTTAGAGAGGAAAATGCATCCTTCGCATATTGATCCAGGCAAGGTGGGAAGAAGGAAGAAGAAAAGACGAAGAAGAATCGAAAAATCATTTCCAACAAAGAAAAACAAATGTTCTATATGCAAAAAGACTAGACATAAAAGAACAACATGCTCGGAGCGAAGTGCTCCACAGGTATAGATTTTTATTAGTATTTATTGTTTGTAAACGTTACTAAACTTTTTTTAATATTGATGTTGAACAAATATTGTTGTTGAATGCTTCAGTTCTCAAGAAAGAAATTGGCAGTATTAATGTTGACAGTCTCTTTAATAATTGTTGAGAAAATCTTTAGCAAGTGAGTGGTTTGATTTAACAATTGTTAAAATTATTGAGAAATTATTTAGTAAGTGAGTTGGCTGATTTAACAATTATTGAAGTTGTTGAGAAAGAATTTTAGTTAGAGGATTCTCTGACTTAAATATTGTTGAAGTTGTTGAAAAAATTCTTAGCAAGAGGGTTGTCTGATTTAACAATTGTTGAAGTTGTTGGGAAAATTTTTTAGCAAGAGGGTTGTCTGATTTAAGAATTGTTTAAATTGAGAAAACTCTTAGCAAGTGGGATGTCTGATTTAATAATTGTTGAAATTGTTCAGAAATGTTTTAACTAAAAAATTCAAGTCTAAGTACTGTTACACATATAAATTACTTTATTCATCAATTAATATAATTTATATAATCAATTAACAATCAAATTGCTCGATTAAGATTGATCGCGTGTTTAATTACTCGATTGATTGTACGTGATGAACACATTACCATGCAATTGCACGTCACTAATAAAGTCAAGTCTAAATACCATTATATTTATAAATTACTTTATATATTATTTAATATAATTTATATAATGTTTAACAATCAAATTGCTCGATTAAGGTTGATCACGCGTTCAATTACTCGATTGATTGTATGTGATGAACACATTACCATGCAATTGCACGAAATCTCCAAGAAAATCAAGTTTAAGTACTATAATACATATAAATTACTTTACTTATCAATTAATATGATCTATATAATGATTAACAATCAAACTATTCAATAATTTGCTAAAACATTTCTCAATAATTATTAAACATGCTAAAAAAATTTCTCAGCATGTCTCAACAACTTCAACAATTATTGAAATTGTTGAGAAAATTCTTTAGCAAGTGAGTGGTCTGATTTAATAATTGTTGAAGTTGTTGAGAAATTTTTTAGCAAGTGAGTTGGCTAATTTAACAACTGCTGAAGTTGTTGAGAAAATTCTTAGCAAATGAGTGTCTGATTTAACAATTGTTGAAGTTGATAAGAAAATTTTTTAGCAAGTGGGTTGTCTGATTTAATAATAGTTAAAGTTGTTGACAAAAAATTTAGCAAGTGGGTGGTCTGATTTAACAATTGTTGAAGTTGTTGAAGAAAGTTTTCGCCAATAAACTCAAGTCTGAGTACCATTATACATGAAAATTACTTTATTTATCAATTAATATGATTTATATATTCAATTAACAGTCAAATTGCTTGTTTAAGGTTGACCACGCGTTCAATTATTCGATTTGATTGTCCGTTATGAATAAATTACCATCTAATTGTATGAAATTGCCAATAAAGTCAAGTCTAAGTACTACAATACGTCTAAATTACTTTATTTATCAATTGATGTAATTTATATAATCAATTAACAATCAAATTGCACAATTAATGTTGATCACACGTTCAATTACTTGATTAATTATACGTTATGAACAAATTACCTTGTAATTGCATGAAATCACTAATAAATTCAAATCTAAGTACTATAATATGTATAAATTATGTTATTTATCTATTAATATGATTAAAAATCAAACTATTCAATAATTTGCTAAAATATTTCTCAACAATTATTAAACATGCTGAAACATTTTCTCAGTATGTCGCAACAACTTCAATGATTGCTGAAATTGTTGAGAAAATGCTTTAGCAAGTGAGTAGTTTGATTTAACAATTGTTGAAATTGTTGAGAAATTTTTTATCAAGTGAGTCGGTTGATTTAATAATTGCTGAAGTTGTTGAGAAAATCCTTAGCAAGTCAGTTTCTGATTTAACAATTGCTGAAGTTGTAATTTTTTAGCAAGTATCATCTGATTTAACAATTGTTGAAGTTGTTGAGAAAAAATTTTAGCAAGTGAGTTGTCTGATTTAATAATTGTTGAAGTTGTTGAGAAAAAATTTTAGCAAGTTGGTTGTCTGACTTAACAATTGTTGAAGTTGTTGAGAAAATTCTTAGCAAGGGGACTGTCTGATTTAACTATTATTAAAGTTGTTGTGAAAATTCATAGCAAGGGGGTTGTCTGATTTAACAATTGTTGAAGTTGTTGAGAAAAATTTTTAGCAAGTGGGTTGTCTGATTTAACAATTGTTGAAGTTGTTGAGAAATTTCTTAGCATGTGAGTCGTCTGATTTAACAATTATTGAAATTGTTGAAAAAATTGTCTCAGCAATTTCAACAATGGCTAAATTCAACAACATACTTACTAAGATCTTTTAGCAGTTACTAAAGCAACCTACTTGTTAATTTTTTTCAGCAAAAGAAGTAATTGTCGAAGAAGCCTCTACTAGACTCCAACATTTCTTGACAATAGAATCATTTAATAAATACGACTGTTCAACAACATCTTTACAACATAACCATTCAAACCAAAACACATAAAAGAAAAATAAAAATATTGTCTGTCAATCAAAAATGTACAGTAAATATTGTCTAAAGTTATAAATAACCAACAAACATAAAACTAGGGTACCAACTCCTTTTCATTTCTGTCTTTCATCCACATGTGCCCATCCTGCTAATTGTGTTATCATTCATAAATGTCATGAGAGTGTTGGTAATTAAATGTTCAATATGCCCAAGTGAATACAAACTACAAGCTGCAGCTAACTCATTTTTTTTAGCATCGATCAATCTCTCAAAGTCCCATGATCTATGCAAGAGTTTCTCAGGAAAATGCTCAAACATTTTACTGTTCTTCAAGAATGTAAGAAGCAACTCTACTATTGGCACCATAGTTGCGACGAAATCCTCATCGGAATAAACAGGCATGTTGTAATATACACATTAATCTTTTCTGGCTCGAGGAGAATTTCAAGTGCAACAAAATGCTTTGATTCAAGATTCAAGATAGTAAAAAGTCTCTTAGCACCACGCCACGCGCTACCACCAGAATATGGTTTGGCCCCTTTGCAATAACCCAAATAATAATCATCAAACTCATACGTGTCAATCAGATCCTCCAAAGAGACACTGCCCGGTTTCAAACTCCTTATGATCAATGTAGCATACACATTCATGAAGTAATTATAAAAATCAACATCAAGAATTATATCTCTTGGATCATAGTATTGGGGGATTCAATGTGCCTTATACGCATCAACCATAATATTTCATCTATATGCTATAACAATAAAAGAATTAATGAGACAACTTAAGATGATTATTGCATCTGCTGCGACTACTGCAGCAAGTGCTGCATCTATTGACACACCACAATAATAAATTAAAATTATTAGAACTTACCCGACTCTTCCACCACTTTTGCATGTTGTTCATGATCTCAAAGTCTTCATAATTAAATTCATGTATTGTGTAGGCCTTTTTCCTCCATTCTTTATTCTTCAAAATATTTTTGATCTTCTTGTATGAGTCACTTTTTTCATGCTTGTAGATATCCACCGGTAGTTGCTCGATTGACTCAGGAGACCTAGCCCTCCTTCCTTTCCTTCTGGCACTCTCAAATGCTTTTGAAATTTGCCTTCTCCTCCACTTGCTACCCGATATATAAGGACTTGAAATGTTTCTAGATGGCCTGATACCTCTCTTGCTGACAAAACTTTTAAGAGTGTTCTCCAGAGTCTCAAGTCTCTCAAGCGTTGATTTTGAAGTTTCGTAGCATGTGTTGTAGTTATATTCACAAAGAGGCTTAGAAATTTGATCTCGAGTATCAACACCGGCTGTATAAGACCTATATCCTGTGAATAGAGTGGTTGGATTTACTCCAACATTCTCACCAGTGGAAAAATCCTCTATCACCACCAAAATCACTGGGAACAAAAGGAGAAAATCCACCTCCTCCATCAGTACCATTGCCACTAGCACCACTGTCACCAACTCTATTGCCACTACCAATATCAAGTGACCTTTCTCTTTCCTCAGCACTCATATCAATGGCCATTAAAGGATCTCTTTTAATGGCCACACAACCATCCAAATTTTTTTCCAGTTTTTCAAGTTTCTCATCTGCAGCCAAATCCAATGGTACAAAGTCAGTAAGATACTTCATCTCCCTCTCATTGGTTGTACGCACTAATCATGGATAAACAATCTACATATATGAAAAAAAATTAAAATATGATTGGATAAAATAAATTCAACAATAATATTTAGCAAATATTAAAATATTTGCAACCACTGCTGCAATCAACTGCAGCTTCTACAATATATTTCAGTAGTTGAATTCAACAACTGTTGCAGTTTGTTGAATTCAACGACTGGAATAGTTGTTGAAAATAAAGCCAATTGTCATTGTATATTTTAGCAGTCAGCTAGCATTTTTTGAGAGATTGTGGTACAAATAATATCTTTTAAAAACAACTACAACAGGCAATTGAAATAATTAGTGAATTGATGAGGCTTATCGATTTTTTGAGGGGGTTAAACAACTCATTAACATTGATGGAATGATCATTGACTGTTGATAGCCATCTAATGAGTCATGGCGAGTTTACTGCAGTAAGAATCACCTTTAATTTCTTTCAGAGATAGGGAATGGCCTCAAATGCCCAACACTACATAAGATAATGACATAGATAGAAATATGATCAAAATTATAAAAGAATAGACCTAAAATTTCTTTTAAAGAAGGTAAAATGTACCATGAATGCCCATGAAAAATCATAAAATAGTAGTGGTCTTCTCATCTTCTCCTTTGTCCATAACCTTCAACAGGTACTCAACTGTCAACGCATAGCATTCACGACCCCATGCGCTGCGACAAAAGGCCTTTCTCCTAGCTGAAAGCCACACCATGTCAGCTGGGGTATTTGCATTTAGATCTTTCACCAGAAGAATGCAATGTATAAAATAAATCAAGCATAGAGATTTTTTAACATCTTGCGAAATTGATTTCGATAGGAGAAGCTCCATCAGTTTATCCTTCTTACAGGTTTTTCCTGCCGTCTCAAATTTTTTTTTTTTATTTTTAACCTTCTTAGATGATTTTATAGAATCATTACTTTGTGACATATGACAATTTAAACCAGTCATAATGGCAAATTCTTTCTTGCCAAAATGAACAGGTATACCATAATAATTTATTCAAATTTCTTGTGTACGCTCGCTTAGAATTCGACGATGGAGAAATCCGTACACCAATTTCATTTGCAACTATGGTATCTTTCTGAGGTATATCCAAATAGCTGGCAAATATTGTAGTCCTGAAATATTCTTCCAACTTTTGCGATTTTAGCATTGCTCTGAAATCACTAAAATTTTTCGCACTGGACTGTATCGTAATAGTACCAGTGAGGTGTGGATATTTATCCATCATGGTCTCAAATTTGTAATTGGGATATCTGACAATTTTAATTGAGGTGTCATCCTCACCTCAAGATCTAGCTGGAGAGGACTCAACAGAATTAGAATCAATTGTCTCTTGTTGAACAGATTGATTATGTCGGTGTTTACTTCTTTGTTCAAAATTAACTCTTTCGTCATCATCATTATTATTATCTGCATCATTACCATCATTCTGTGAAGAATCATCTTTTTCACCTTCTCCTCCTCCACTTTCTTCCATATTATCTCCTCCTTATCCTTCTTCTATAGCATCTCCTCCTCTTTCTTCCACACTATCTCCTCCTCCTATTTCTTCTACATTGTCTCCTCCTCCTCCTTCTTCATTCAGATCATCATCTCCTCCTTTTTTTCTTCTTCTTGGCATCCGATATCTGCATTTTCTTCACTTCTCGATGTTATTTCACTTTTAAAAATAATACTAGCATGTTCAACAAGTGCTAACGGTTTTCTGGTACTATTTTTTTTAGGCTTCTTCTGCTTCTTTTTGTCTCTGTATCTTAACTCTTTGGCTTCTAGATCTTCTAGCTGTTGGGGCTGCAGTAACAGGGACATCTCTATCTACTGGGGCTTCTGTAGCTGCCTTTCTTTTTTGGGGGCCATTTATCTACATCACATGATATAAAATAAAAAGTCATCAATTAACATTCAAAATAAATAAAAAAACAAATTAAAGCAGAAAAAATAAATTAAACAAATTAAAGCATATTTTATTGTTGAACTAGTTTTAGCAATTATTGTTCATTAGTTATTTTAACAATTGTTAAACCAGTTTTAACAATTATTGTGCCAATTACTGCACTACATTTAACAATTGTTGAACCAGTTTTTACAATTGTTGGACCAATTACTCCACTATTTTAACAATTGTTAAACCAATTTTAACAATTGTTGTACAATTGTTGAATCAGTTTTAACAATTATTGTACCAATTACTGTGCTAGTTTCAAAATAACTTCAACTACATATGTGCGATTCAATCACATATGTGCTTAAATTCTGTAATAACAATGTATTTTTTAAGCACAACAATCCAACCATTAAGAATCAACCAAAACAATAACAACAACAACAACACACATACACATCACATCACATATTTGTTATTTATAAAAATAAAACATGTAAGAACCCATAACCATACCAAGGCAACAAAATAATTAAATATGTAAAAACTCATAACAATATATCATACCAAGCCAACAAAATAACAAATTTTGTAAAAATCCATAACAATATCATATCAGGGCAACAAGTACTGTTTCAAGTGTTTGTTAGGACATGCAAAAATGAAATATATCATCCTTTTTATTTTTTAATTTATATCCCTATTTTTACATTCATGCTTTCTTCTTTTTTTTAAAAAAACTTAAAACAAAATTTTCATTTCAAAAATACTGCCTAAAAATCCTAACGAAACGAAAAAAGAATTTTTTTTACCATTTACCAAGAAGACGAAGAAGAAGAAGACGAAGAGGGTGAATCAACAAGAAAAAATAAAAAAATGGATTTATTGTGAGTTACCTTCGAGTTGTTGTAGAGTTGCTGTGGAGTTGTTGCGTCGTTTTCTGAGAGAAATTTTGAAATGAGAAGGTGTGTTGAAGAAGTTAAAGCAAAAAGTAACTGACAATGTGCAGTTGAAATGATTTTATCCTTTTCAAATTTATCCAGTTTTCCAAATGACATTTTTACCCCTCCTTTTGTGCTATATTGTATTTATTAAAAGATTAAGAAGTTTTAAAAATTATACTTCAACCCCAATTTAACTTAACCCTTGATTAATAAAAGATTTGACTTAGCGTTGACCAAGTTGTCACCTTTTTTAAATGGGAACTTTTTTGTCACTCCTCTCTCAAATTTCTCATTATTGTTTGACTATATTTCCGCCATTAAAATGAATTTATTTGTACTTCTGTCGTCACAATTCGCACCACCTATACCCCTAATTGGACGGAAAGCCCCAAATAACCTCATTTAATCCATTTTTTGTTTTATCCAATTTCAACTCAGCCCATACCATCTGTCCTAAATAATATACCAAATTAACATAAAGCCAATCTCAATCTAAGCTTTCCATTGAATCTCAATCTCTAAAAGATGCCCAAAAAGTACACGCCAAAATCCTTCACCTTGGACTTGATCAAAATTGTGTTATAGCAACCAAATGCGTCTCTGCATACTTTTCTTGCGAAAACTCACTTGACTCTTAGCTTATTTTTGACAATGTAGAACACAAAAGTGAATATCTTTGAAACATATTGATTAATGGGTATGCAAAAAATAAGTTATTTGGGGAAAGTATTAAGCTTTTTAATCAAATGTGTAAAAGTGAGGTCATCCTTGATGAGTTTACACTTTCAGGTACAGTGAAAATTTTGGGTGAATTAGAGGATGTTGTTTTTGGGAAAGTTGTTCATGGGAGGTGTGTGAGAAATGGGGTTGTTTTAGATATTGTTGCTAATTCTTTTATGGCTATGTATAGCAAATGTTGGGGGTTTCAATAGTCTGTCAAGGTGTTTGAAGAAATGCCTCATACAAATATTTCTTCTTTTAATGTTCAATTTCAGGGTATATGGGTGTAAAAGAGAAAATTTTGGATAATTTTGGATGAGATATTGTGGGATTTTGTGAAGAATATGCAACTTGAAGGTTGGAAGTTTGACACTTCTTTCTGCGTGGAGAGGTGAAGAAGAACTGACACCATGGGAAAGAGTTGCATTGTTATGTTGTGAAAACTGGATTGGATTCAGATTTTATTGTTTCTTCTGATGTTCATTTAGAATGTTGTTTGATTGATATGCATTCAAAAAGTTTCAGGGTTGAATTAGGGAGGCGGGTTAAAGCATATAAATGTTTTTGCTTGGATAACAATGATCAATGGTTATGTACTGAATGGAGATTTTGATGAAGCTCTGCTACTCTTTAAAGCCATGCAAGTGGAAGGTGTTATTAGTATGCTGCTCATTTAATTGTCTGAAAGGTGGAAAACAGATTTATGCATTTTCAACTAGGAGAGGATTGAATCATCAAGTGTCTCTATGTAATGCTTTAATCCATATGTATTTTAAATTGGGATCCTTGAGTTGTGCACGACGAGTCTTCGAACATGATTGTGTTACTAAGGATGGCATATCATGGAGTTCGATGATTTCTGCTTACTCCTTACATGGGAATAATAAGGGTTCTATCATTTTGTATGTTAATTTAACATATTATTTAGGACGGCTCGGGTATGAATTGGCTAAAATAAAACACGGCTTAAATGATGCTATTTGGGGCTTTCTGTCCAATTAGGGGAATAGGTGGTGAGAATTGTGACGACGGGGTATAAATAAATTCATTTTAACGATGCAGATATAGTCAAACAATACTCAATATTTGAGGGGTACTTTTGACCCTTTTCCCTTAATAATATTAGCACCAGTAATGCTAGTCGTTTAATATTAAAAATAACATGTATTGCATAATTTTTAAGAATAAATATTTACTTGCAAAAAACTCCCCACAAATATGATGAAAAGGATGTGCAAAAGATTTTGACGGGCAATTGTATCTAGCTTTAATCATATTTTAACAAATACATTAAAATCTTTTGTATTACTAATATTATGGATTAATCATATTAGAGTTATATACCTTTAATATACCAAATAGAGTGTATCACTAGTGCATAGGTTGAAAAAGTGTACACACAAAATAATAACAATACACAAAGCGAATGAATATATTCTTTAATGCACTCTATTGAACGATCTATAATTATTAACGGGGTAAAATAGAATTGACTCAACTTAAGATTGAGTAAAACATATTTACTTACATAAATTAATTGGGGTGTTCATGGTTTAGTTTGAATCGATAAAATCAAACCAAATCAATCTAGTTTATTTTTAAATTTCTAAAATTAAATTAAAATCAAAACAAAAAAATAATTGTTGGTTTAATTATTGTAGGTTCTTTTATTTGTTTTTTCGATTTGAAAGTAACAAGTTTTTTAAGGGCATACGCATCTCAATAAATACAGTTATCTAGTACATGAACAATCCACGAGAAAAGCTACTGCAGATGCAATTAAGCAATTAAGTTTTAATATAGATAATAAGCAGCAAAATTCATTATACACCAAAAATCAAAAGTTCAAAACTATGTAACAAAAATATAACCCCAAGCTCAACTATTGAGGGACCACCCAAGAGAGAGGGTACAAGAAAATTTTATACCAAAATATTAATAAGAGAATTTTCAAAATATAAATGATAAAATATAAGATTTAAGTTAATTAAAATTTAGATTTAAATCATCTATAACCCCTTAAAATTGTCTGAATATTTCACTTAAACACCTCTATTAGGACTTGTACCAATTGGACATCTCTAGTACCTAAAATTGATACAATTTGAACACTTTTAGCTTATATTGCATTTTAGGTGTGACTTGTACCAATTGGACATCTCTAATACCTAAAATTGATACAATTTGAACACTTTGAGCTTATATTGCATTTTAGGTGTCATTCATGACTAACGAGCACGTGAAAGCATTTGATTAGATTTTATTAAAATAAAAAAAATGTCTTTCTTCTTCCTCGTGCTTCGTGGCAACCCTTCCTCCACCTTATCACCAAGTAGTTGTCGTTGCTATTATACACCCTTCTTCTATCTTTTTTTTTCTCCAGCCACTGTACCTCCTTGACCATAGTAATCATTTTATTTTTTCAAATTTATTATTATCATTGTAATCACATCCGTTTCTTTCTCCCCTTTTGAACGACCACCACCTTTTCTATCATTAATGCTATTGCTTGGTCTTTTTTTCTTCTTCAAATTTAGTACCAATTAATTTTTTTTTTCATATTGTTGATTTATGAAAGTAAGCAAAATTATAAATTACAATTTAACTCTTATTTTGTAAAACTTGCGAGGGTCACCAGAGGAATTAAAAAAAAAAAGAACAAGAACCTGAGTTTGACTAATTCGATGACGACGAAAATGAAAAAGTTCCACGGAATTGTTGTAAACCAACTTTTAATCCTAATCCTTTTCATCTTCTGAGATTCCATCTATTGACGTCTTTTTCCAAGTAATTTTCTCTAATTTTTTTTTTTCAATTGGAGCAACAAAGTGCTAATTTAAATGGATAGAAAAATAAGAAAGTTGTATCCATTTTCATGTTATTATGTGAAGTACAATTTGAAATATTAATTTCTAAAATTATATGGTATAATATGACTTTGTTTCATGGTTCTATAATCATGAAAATCCTCATTTTTTGAAATCATCAATTTGGCAGTGTCCCATGGTTCTCTTATTTTTTTTTCAATTATATTTTTATTTAAATTTAAATTCTAATTCATCCTTTATTCTTTATTGAATTTTATCATAATATATATTTTTTTGTATTATTTATTTTCCTCCGCATCAACTTTTGAAGCTTATTTTTCGCCTCCCGCCTTTTTTTTCACGTTTTAGTCTACTTTTTTAGGTTCATTTTTTTAAAAAATTCTTACTTTTTATTTTCTTGTGTTGTTTGTATAGATTGAAGATATATTAGCTTGTATATTTACCTACTCAATTTTATGTATTTATTTTTAAAAAATTATTAAAGAAATATTGATAAATTTAATATTTATAATAATTAAGGACATTTTTGTAAATTTATAAGTTACATACAGTATTATACATTCAAATCAAACAACAAATTACATTAAGCAATAGCAACTCATACAGTCTATCCAAACATTATATGGTACTGTACTATACGATACCATACCATATCATACAGTACCATACATTATGAAACCATGGCAAACTACTATCCAAACAAGCTATAAGTGAAATATGCAGACAACTTTAAGAAGCTGCATATGGATTAAGCCTAATATTTAACAAAATATCTATGTTTTATTTACAAATAATATTATAATCATATAAAATTATTAAATACAAAATTTCTAAAATGATTCAAATCATACTAAATTTAAAATGAGTCCAAATAAATATTGTGGATCAATATAATTGGGTTAGTTATTTAAGTCCAATAAAATACGAACTTAACTAAAAGTCCAAATTCATTTATTTGGGCTATAAAGATGACTCATTTTATTAGGCCTAATGTCTTTTCATCCTAGAGGCTCACTTGATGTCACATACTTGGTAGTTGACGTAGCATACCAAGTCAAACAAAGAAGCCAATAGGATCATGTCATGTGTCAAAATGGTGTGATGTTCCTATCTTAATCAAAGTCCAATAGAAATGTATCACATGTACAAGTAATATGTTCCAACTAATCAAATATTAACATGTCACATCAAAAAGGAGACCTACTCCAAGTCACTTTTCCTGCGCCATGTCACTTAAATCTGATTAGCCTAAAGAAAACCTGATTCCATCATAACTCCTTTATTCTACAACTATATATAGGGATCTTATAATTCAAAATTCACACATAAGAATCCTAACAAGAAGCCAGGGAGAGCTTGTGGATCAAACGTCACATATTTCTCTACAAGCAACAAGTTCAAGAATGCAAGAAATCAAGCATTCAAGTTCAAGAACACATCTAGATCAAGATCATCATATTCAAGAACAAGCCTAAAAGACCTTGAACTCAAGTACATGTCAAGATCAAGTTAAAGAACAAGTCTATATCAAGTTTATAAAATTCATAAATCAAGATCAACACCACCTAATTCAAGCTTAAGCTCAAAAGTCCTTGAATTCAAATATAAGTCAAGATCAAACCCGTCAAGTTTTTCAAGATTCAAGATCAAGCCAAAGAGCCCTTGAATTGATATTTGAAAATGTGAATCAAAGAATTCATGGAGATTGTAGAACTCACAACTTGAAATACTACGATTGTTGCAATATTTTTTGTTTCTTGATTATTATTTTCTTGACACGAATTTTATTGTCATACAAATTCTGGCACGCCCAGTAAAATAATCTCTGCCCATCATCTCAATTTTTCAAGCATTAAAGAAAGTTGTATCCATTTTCATGTTATTATGTGAAGTGCAGTTTAAACTATTAACGTCTAAAATTATTGGAGATTTCAGGCCATCAGAGTTTTTGTGGATGGACAACAACACGATGGGATAGCAGGAGAAGGATTTGGGTGGTGGATGGGTGGGGGTTACATAATGTATTTTTTAATTTATTTTTTAATACTAATAGTTTTGTTCTTTTGCATTATAATTATAATACATTTTAAAAGTAATTCTTTGGACCCAAATAACACATGTGATTATTTAATTCATCATTTTTGTTAGGCCATCGCGAGTATATAACACACATTATATTCTTTTAGATGATTGTCCAACAAGTGTTTCAAGGGATATCAATTTGAAATACGAGAGGTGTTCAATAGGTACAAACGTTAGTTAAGGTGTCTAAATGAAATATGCAGATAATTTTAAGGTGGCGCATATGACTTAAGCCTAATTGAGATTTGTGGACTGTTGAAGCTAGAGCCAACAAGAAATTATGAACACTCTGAACCTTCTCAACCTGGACGATGTACAAAATGCAGATGTGGAACTATTTAATAGGCTAACCAACACAAAAAAGCACATACTCGGTGCAGCTAAGCGTTCTCTTTTAAATGATTTTCATCTGTCTGGTAAGCTTCTTGCCTACTTAAACAACCCTGACAAGTAACAAAAGATGTTTGTTTTGGCTTTTAAAAAGGAATGAGAAATCTCCTACGTCAAATATTTCATGCTAAATATTTCTTTGTCCCTCAGGGACTCTATGAGTTTGGCATCTTCAGCATGTACTTACCTGGAAGTGAGATCCCAGGTTGGTTCAGCAGGAAGGGTGAAGAAAGCTTATTGACTCTGAAAGTGTATTCTCATACTAATACAAATATAATAGGACTCAATATCTACATTATATATTTTGATGAGTCGTAGAAATAAGAATCTCATAAAGCTTTAAGCAAATGATTTTTGCGCGTTCTCAAGCATATTTGTTTTTTTTGATATTCGTTTTTATGATTTTTCAGTAAAAATGACTAGGGCATGGAGAAATGGGTGAACTATAGAAAAAAGGATGAAAAAGAGCTTAAGAATGAGCGTAAGGAGACCTCCACGGCCCGTGTAGTATCACACGGACCGTGGAGGCCACGTGTAGGAGGCCTCGACAAGAAAAGCAAAAATAGAACTAAGTGCGGACACACGGGGACCTACATGACTCGTGCACTTTCACATGGACCGTGAGGCCCGTCGTGGTCTCACACTTGGTGGCTGATGG
>JAABOM020036018.1:0-16943 GCA_011800125.2 Solanum clarkiae
AAATTAATTGAGTTTAGATTGATTTTCGATTTTCGAATTAATTTTCAATTTTATTTTAAATTTTTATTTTAAAAGTCAATAATTTTTCGGCGTAACAGAAGATATAAATATTTATATCAAAACTATGTTTATTTTTTTGTATTATCATGTCATATACTATGCATAATGAGTTATCTATTTTTTATAGCCATCTGTATATCTTCAAAAGTTTGTATAGTTGATGCATATACTTTAATTTTATAATGAACATTGTTATGATGATGACACAGTATGTTCCTTATACAATATAAGAAATATATATATAGGATGGTGTAATATTTTTCCATTTGTAAAGGAGGTTGTACACTTTATGTCATTTGTTATATTCATATATAAATTTGTATCAGTCCTTTAGGATTTAATATGCACATTTTGACTTTGTATCATTCTCTATTTTTATAGAATTTTTATATTCGTTATATATTGTATAAGTTATGTATGGAACAATATATGATATTACACATAAGTTATGTATGAAATAGTATATACATAAATATATGCATAACTGATACAAATTCAACATTTATGGTATCATAACCGTACTTGTCAGGTCCAAAGGAAAAAAGTTTTACATATCAGTGTTGACATCCAATTTTGGCCCAACACTTAAAAAAAATTCTTACTTTTTCTGTTAATATTTTAAAGTAATTTAAAATATTTTTGGGCTATTTTAATTTATTTTGATAACCACTTTTATTTTTAAAATATTAATCAAGATTTTGATTAATTTAAGTTTAAACTTTAATGTAGTATAATAATTTATTTCCTTGTCTAGATATAATTACGTCGTATGTCCAATTGACCGACAACTTAAACTCATTATCTTTCTAACCCATTAGATTTTGATATGAAATGTATAGATAATTAGGTGTGAATGGATAATATTTAGATTAAAATTTAATAATTTTTAAATTTTTTGAGATTTCACTATTTATCTTCTTCAAGGACAAAGAGTCCGGCAGAGCTCCGACAACCCCTCTCTTTCTTACCCTCACCTCGCTCGAAAATCCCCATACTATTCTCCTAGACCATGGCAGCAAACCTGCTCTCCTTCTTCCGCGCACCACCCAAACCAGATCCATCACATATGCCACCCCCACAGCCCCTCAGACCTTAGTTGAAAGCAACACCATCGTTTCCCTTTCCCTCTTTCATCTCTACCATAGCAACAACGATACAACCAGCCCAAACCCCCTTCGTTTTCACTAAACAAATGACCTCATTTTCAGCCCCAACGACCACCGAACAGCCGCACCCAGCAGCCCATTAGACCCCATCGCTGGCTCCATGAAGGCAACAACTAGTTGACCCATCTAGCAGCTCCAAGACCCTGCGACAACAAACCAAACAGCCCCTGCAACTCTTATTGCCGGAAAAACTAACCATGGCGGAAAACCATCAAACCCCTAGGGCATTTTCTGTACTTTGTTTCTCCTTATTTTTAACTTGCATTTTGGGCTTAATTTATTCGTGATTATTTATTGATATTGCCTCATTCCATAGATCTGTTCAGGATATAATTTATTGATATTGTTGTTGTTATGTTATTTATCACCGTGTTTGTTTAAGCTTTTGTTGAAACTTGATGGTAGATTTGATTCATTTCGTCTTCTTTTGTTATTTTATTTATTTTGACTTCTAGATTAGTTTGTGATTATTCAAAATTTATTCTAGCAGTGGCAACATTGTTATCTTTATCATATCTCTCTAATTATTTTGCTATTTTTCTTATGGGTGAACTTTGATTGCTTTGATGAGTATATGTATTTTTTTGAGAAATTTTCACAAACAGCTAACTATGGAAATTTAATAAGACCAAATAGCTAAAATTTAAATAATTATAATTTATAACTATAGAAAGTATAGCTATATATGTGTTCGTTTGTATAGGCCATGTATATAAATATTTTATACAAATACATTTTTTTAAAATTAATTAATGAATTGCTGTAAATTCATTGAAATAAAGGAAAACAATTCTTAAATTATGGTAATAATATTTAATTAGATCTTGTTACCTAAAATGACTTTCTCATCACTAAGAATAGCACATTCTCTTTATTTTACTAAAAAGCTTTGTTACTGTCATTTTTTTTTTCCAAGTTTTGAATAATTATATTCAAAACATGTAAGACTTTCAATTAATTTTACCTTCATCGTTGCATATTAGTCTGATTGAATTGTATATTCTGATAACGAAGTGAATTGTATTTCTATGTATTGTATTCCAAAAATCTGATCAATGAACTCTTTCGACTTTTATACTTTCTTTAATGTGTATATGTATAGTATATGCTATCAGATTGATATTTGTATATATCTATTTATTTGTTGAGTTTGTACTTATTGAAATTTGTTGAAAATTAGAGTCAATCAATAGGTATGTTTGTATATTTATGTTTGTTTTGTATAGATCGCTTTCTTTATTGAGTTTATATTCACTTAATTTATCAAAAATTGTATAATTTATTTTAATACGATAAAATTTATATGTATAGTTGTGTTTATTTATTGAATTTGTATTTATTAAAAGTTGCTGAAAATTAGAGGAGTTTAAAATTACGTTTGTTTTTTTTGTATAGATCGATTTCTTTGTCGAGTTTGTATTCACTTCCGTTTGTTGAAAAAGACAAAGTTCATTTTAATATGAACAAATTGTATTTACAATTCATTTCTAATGTATACTACCAGCGAAATTATACAAATAATTACACACATAGAGCTACTAAACTTATATAAAAAATAATCACATATTATATATTTATTAGTACAAAGAAGGTTTGTTGTACGTCTATAATTGATACTATAAGTAATTAATATACAAACAAAATTACTGACTAAAAAATAATTCTAAAACAAATATGGAATATACAAAATTGAATTATACAAATACAATTCTAAAATATATGGAATGTACAAACATTGAATTATACAAATTACCTCATCTTCAAAAAATCGATAAAAAATTAAACTTGAAATTGAGAAAACGAATTTTTGGAAAGAGTTGGAAAAAAAAATTGAAAATGAAAACTTGGGATGTGGATGATCTGATTGAGTGATTTTAGGAGACAATTTAGGGGATTTTTAATGAAAATAAAATTTTGAAAATTCTATATATGAGAGAGAAAGTAAGAGGGGGAAGCTGAAGGGTAATATACATAATATGAGTGGACCTCCCAAAATCTGATAACCAAATTCAATAAACTTTAGTTCTAAAACATAATATTATTAAACTATAGGTATATTATGTTATTTGCTAGTGTGAGTTTGCTCAGTTGCGTAATTTTTTCAGGTTTTAATGATCTCAATAAAGCATTAGACTATGCTAGAGGAATATTAGGACCCAACTTTTATATTTCTCCAGCCCTTAGACATAATCTAGGACAGACTATCCAGTATAATATCCAAAAAGACACTGATAAAATTATTTTTTGTGACCATTGCTCTTCAATAACCGAGGCATTTAAAAGATTGAATTTAAAAATGAAACACTGATGTAAGAAAATGTCAGACTCATAGAAAAATTACAAATAATAGAGGAACGCCTACGGGCAATCACATTCGAGTTATATCAAACGTAGATAAGCATGGATGATCGTAACAAAAATCCTCAGAGTTCTCTATCTCCAAACAAAATTGATGAGACGGGTCCCAATGAATGCAAAAAAATTCACTGTGTCGGATATGAACACAACTAGTCCGACTCAAAAAGTGACCGGTAAAGATTTATTAAAATCATTAATGGATGTGCATTCCCAACGAATGCAAACATATCCACTGTGTCGGATATGGACACAACTAGTTCGGCTCAAACGGTAGCCGATAAAGACTCATCAAATCTGTTGTCGGCTGACACTTTGCCAAAAAGTATAACTAATGAGAAAAAAATATGGATACTCCCTGCAACACTAAGAGGTGAATCATTTAAGAAAAAGACAAGTAAATCAAGACATAAAAAGAAAGAAAAAAATAAAAAAACTAATAGAAAAAACTTTGAAAAAATATTTGCAAAATACTACATAGAAACTTCAAGACAGGTATGAAGACGTGAAAAACGAAGGAACGCAGTATCACTCAGATGACAAGATTCATGATGGAATGAACGATGATTCAGGAATGAGCTTCGATTCGATCGCACTACACAATCTAGGCACGTGAGCAAATATTATAGAAAATGATAAAATAAGAAATCAACCAAATAGATGCGAAAAGACAAGAAATAGTGACAAACAAGTAATATTATGGCAGACAAGGAATATTTGGACAACTAGGACAAAAGGTCAAAATGACCATGTGAAGTGTAGAAAATAAGGCAATATTATAAGGAGACATGGGCGGTTGCATGTGTAAGGCTATAGGTGGAGATGGGTGGTTGCATGCCTCAAGTTCCAAGGCCATTTCATATCCAAGGTTTTTAAGTCCGATTTTGAAGTCCAAAAATCCCTATAAATAGATGATCAAATGCTGAAGGAGACATGAAAAAAGAATAGCAAGGCATAAGAACTCCTCTATCTTAGCAACACATTCCCCTTCTCTTTCATCTAGCTTTATGTATTCAACTCTTTTTCAACCAAAAAATCCTCCCAGCTAAACAAAATCTGTTGTTTTAAATTAGTGTGCTTAGTAATTTCAGAAGCTTGTAGGAGTTCATTGGGTTTCCCGAAAGGGAGACCTCTCTCAGTCTAAGTCATGTAAGTTCATACATTTTACTTTCTATTTTCTTCCTAAAAATATGTGCTCGTATGTATATTATGTTTGAATTTATGTTATCATGTTTAGTATGTTATGTTATCATGTTTAGTATGTTATCTTATGTTCAAGAGTCTTACTTTTAATAGCTCCTATTTTGGTTATTCATGTTCTAAAGTTGTAAAATTCTATTTCTATATCGATCAACATATAATCTTTATTTAGTATATCATAGTCTTCTTCTTCGTATATTTTATCTTATTTCTTACTACATTTTTGACCATCTCTACACTCATTGTAACAAGACTACATGTGTTCTAGGCCAAGTGTGTTGGAGGATGTTGTCTCTTTTATGTATCTTCCTTTTGTCTGTATTATTGTTATTTGTATCAGCGTGTAAGTAGTATTTTTAAAAAATACTACTCCATCCATTATAATCAAACAGCGACCATTGTTATGTAACATTAAACATAGTCCTAGAACAAAATATACATTTATATTTAAATCCCTTACCCAGATTCTTTGTATTTTGTAAGTGGTTTGTAAAATTCATTACCTGTATTTATGAAACTAATCTGGGCTTTATCTATATAGTGTTGATATATATTATGAGTTTCGTCCATTTGCATCGCTGCAATTGGCTTATCTAAGAATTTTATTAGATTTGGTGGTATTATCTTCTTGTTTATTATGCACCCGGTACATCCTATGTCTACTAATGCTAGAGTTTCTATTTCTATGTCTCTTATCTCGAGCCTTGCTAGTATTTTGACAGTAGTAAATTTTTTATCTTCATTACATATTAGAGCTTCGCAAGTCTCTATGTTCATTAACTCTGTTTCTTGTGTAGGTTCTGGCTGCCAGTCTTCGTCCACTTTTTCCTTTTCCTTTTCTAAAGCTCTTATCCTTTGTTCTAGCTCATTTACTCTGATTTCTAACGTCATTATCTGTAAAGCCGTGGTCTGATTTCTTTCTTCTTTGTATTCATCTTCTTTTATTATCTTGATTTTTATCATGTTTGTGATGCATCCTTCCATATAACATAATTTACATTTTGTTCTTTTTCTCTACTTGGATATCATTTATATACAATACATTGATTACTATCTATCCCTTTATTCCTTTCAAATTCATGATTACATTCTTGCAAAACATTTATCATTATGCTTGGTTGTATTTCTTCTAAATCTAGGTTCTCCATTTCTAGTCTTATTTCGTTTATTAATTCTTTTTGTTCTAAGTCAGAAGAGTCTAAATGTAGTCTCTTGGCTGGTTCTATACTAACAACAGAATATATACTTTTACTTTCTGACATATATTCGTCTACATTTATTAACGTTTCTTGAAAATCTTCTATTAGTTGTGAATTTCTAGTTCGACTATTATTTCTCTTTGGACATACATTTGCCAAATGTTCTATGCTACCGTAAGTAAAACGTTCTAGTTTATTTCTATAGTTTCTATCTGTTCTATATTTTCTAACGTGTCTATTTCTGTCTAGATATGATTTTCTAGCTGATGACTTTCTTAGGTAGTATTTTCTTCTATTATATGTATTTGCATAATATGGCCTATTTCTTTTATAACATCTTTTTTTATTTTAGTATTTATCGTAGCTTTGAGTAGTGTATATTATGTTTTTACAAAAATTCATCTCATTTTGCTCTAATTGTTTTTGAATTTGTGTATTTGTGTATTTTTCGGTTAGTAGTTCCATTACATGTTGTACCCTTGTAACGACCCACTTTGAGATATAGAGTTTCGTATGTTATAAAAGATATATTTCATAAATTTTAAAGGAATTTTTAAGACTATTTGATAACTTCGGTTAGTTGAAGGGTAACTTTAAATAATTAATTTAATTTATAGACTAAAGTAAGTATTTACTTTAAAACCTATATCACTTATATTATATTTATTAAAAATAAATAGTAGGGTTCTTCTCTCATTTTTAGTACAGAATTAATTTAAAAAGAAGAGAAAAAAGGGTTCAAGCAAACGACACATGAAAGCTCCAAATTACTCACCTGGAAGTCGCAACCTTGGATGAAATTCTCACAACTTCAGTTAGCCCTACTTGAAGGTAAATATATATGTTTCTAGTGTCTTATCTTTATTAATGGTAAGGTTAATTAAAGTTAGAAAATTGTTATTATGAGCGGTCTGATTTATTTTGCCATTAAAATTAATGGTCCATTGTCTAGGCAATGATGATAGTATCATGTAGGGCTGGTGATAAGACTTATAAGACAGGTTGGTGTCATTCGTTTTATGTCTAGTTTCTGTTAAAATTTTGTACATTATTATCATCCAAATTTTGATATACTAATGTAGGTTATTCGATGTTAGGTGTATTATATTATATGAATATAATTAGAGTTATATTCACTAGAGGAATTAAGACTTACCTAGACATGAACTTTATAAAAATTGATTATAGGATTGTGTGAATTTTTATATAACAACCGATAAAATTATCAAAATACCTCTAAAACGGAGATGTGCGCGTAACGCATCTTTCCAAGCTCAGATGGAAAATTCGAGACTAAATTTGTGATCAGCGTGAAAAAATCGAGTCAGAAAATGGTCTCGACCCGATTTAGGAGCAACCGGGTCGAAAATCAATTTTAACTAAATTGACCAAAAACAGTAAGAGTATGCGACAGGGCCACGACGCATACCCATCGAGACCCAAAACATTGAGGTACGTGACAGCTCCGCGACGTAGACCCATCGCGGACCCGCACTTATATATTTTCTCAATTTTTCGACGAGATTGAATTTCCAAAATTTCACAGGTGACAGGTTCGCATCGCAGACCTGTTATCCCAACCTGTTCCACTAAAGTTTAAAATTTTAAATCTTTTGAGCGGCATTCTGGACGTTTTCCAACCCCTCCAAAACTTGAAACACGACCTCTTTAGGTCATTTTGATGAGTAAATAGGGTCAAAAACCTCTTTCTAAGTCCTTCTTCACAACACTTAAAATTTAGGGATTGAGAGAGAAGAAAGAAGAACGTAAGATTGGGGAATTCAAGGAGAATTCTTGAGGGTGATTTGAAGAGCTTCATTCCAGGTATGTAAGGCTAAACGAAAACATGAGATTGTTCTCTCATGTGCCCCAAAGATTGTCTTAGATGGTTGATTGAAGGTTCTTGAGTCCATATGCATGATTTTCTCGATTTTATTCTTGAAAACTATATTAAGTGTATGTATTTTCATACTTTGATGAACATTACAAACTTATTTTCTTGAATTGAATGTTTTACATGAAGTATTGCACAAACCCTACTTATTTTTTCTTAAAGATTGCATGAAAAAAGATAGGGATTGAGTCTAGAGCCTTAATTAAGAATGTGATTGTGATTGTGATTGAGATTGAGATTGAGATGTGAGAATGATGATGAGCTGATAGAACTTGATAGTCCCATGAGTTTCCATAAATGAACTCTAACGATTTGTCTATTCGATTGTTCTCTAATGATTGTTCAAATCCTTGAGCTATTGGTTGATGAGATGATAAGAGTCTCTACGAGACTGATTGAGAGATTAGCCTCCATGAGGTTGATTGAGATGGTTTGATTGGTTTGATTGAATGATGAGAGCCTTTATAAGGCTGAGTGAGATAAGTCAATTTAGATGTATTAACTAGATGGATTATTTTATGAGCATTGAGTCATAAGAGGAGTATCGAGCACCAAAAGAGTAAGAGTTAGTCCAACTCGCACTCTTCAAACTACGTAGTCAAGCGTAGGTGAGGGTTAGAACCATTACATCTCATTATGGTTCCTTCTGGATAGAGTCCCTGAAATAATAGAGGACTTAACTTTAACGGATAGCTGGGCAAGTATGGGACGACTGTGTCAACAACGGCAGCTTGTTGTATGATCACTGGCTCATAAGTGATCATTGTCGAATAAGAGAAACTCCCAAAATGTTCCTATCTTGAGTACTCTGAGTCAAGATGTGATGAGATGAGTTGAGATGAGTCCTTCTGAACTAGTCTGATTTGATTGATGAGTTGATGGGTCAATTGTCTACTCTTTATTCTTACTTTAGATAGACATTTGATATGTTGATTGCTTTCTATGTTGAGTTGATATTGTTTCTATATTATTCTACCTATATCGATTTCACGTAGCTATTTTACATACCAGTACATTCCAAATACTGACGTCCCCTTGTGGACTGCATCATATTATGATGTAGATACGCAGGATAAAGGTCGTTCGCAGGTGAATCATTAAGGATCTTCGAGCGTTCAACAGATTGGTGAGCCTCCTTTAATTCGAAGGATTCATTACATTATTTTTTATCATGCTTTAGAGTTAGAGTTGCTTATCTTTTATTTTGATTGAGGTAGCCATAAGTTTGCCACTGGTACCATTCAATAGTGATAGAAGCTTCATAGACTAGAGTTGAATGTTGATTATCCAGATTATGAGCTAGTTCTTTTACTAGTCTTTTTCTACGTTATTGTTAAGACTAGATGATGAGATATCCTATTTATTTTTCCTTATCTTCTGCTGACTAGTAAGATTGTTGATTGAATGAATGTGATAAGGCCAAGTGGTTTGCTTGGGGACTAGCAATAGTCTCTGGGTGCCAGCCACGTCTTGGGTCCCCTCCCCGGACATGACAAACTTGGTATCAGAGCACGACCTCAAGTGTCCTAGGGATCTATGAACCCATGTTTAGTAGAGTCTTGTTTGTAGGTGTGTTGTCAGCCACACTTGATAAACAGGAGGCTGTAGGACATTAGGAATTGTTTCCCTTCATTCATGTTCGAAATCGTGCTATAGAGCTATACTCTATGAAAGTTCTATTCTAATTCATACTTTGCACGTTGTAGAATTGTGATCATGCCTCCCAGAAGAGCCATCAGAGGTAGAGGGCATCACGCCTGATAGAATGTCAATCCACCCGAGCCTCAAGGACATGAGGTGCCCATGGAACAACCAACCCCTATTGTGCAGCCCCCGCAAGATTAGTCTCCAATGCTGATCTTCGCCGGGCTATCCAAACTCTAGCCCAGACTGTCACAATACCTGCTGCGAGACTAGGAGCGGCCCGACAGGATGCCCATGACACTTCTAGAGTCCGGGCATTCTTGAGGATGGATCCGCCTGAGTTCACAAGTTATGCATGCACTGAGGATCCTGAGAACTATGTGGAGGAACTTTAGAAAGTGTTCCAAGTGATGCATGTGGCTGATGCTGATGGTGTGGAGTTGGCTTCTAATCAACTAAAAGGGGTGGCTAGGCTGTGGTACGATCATTGGAAGAAGGATAGAGAGGAGAATTCCCCCGTGATGACTTGGGCTTTATTCGAGGAAGCTTTCTTGGGACATTTCTTCCCAAGGGAGAGGAGAGAGGTGAAGGTGAGGGAGTTTTTGAATTTGAAACAAGGCTCTATGACTGTGCAAGAGTATGAGTTGAGGTTCATGCAATTATCCCACTATGCTCTGGATATGGTTGTTGATATGAGGGGAAGGATAGGGATGTATGTTGATGGGTTGAATAGAGGGCCAAAGAGAGATGGGAGGGGAGAAATGCTCGTGAGTGATATGGATATTGGGATATTGATGACATTCATGCAACAAGCTAATGAGGAGAGGCAACATAATAGGGAAGAGTTCAGAAGCAGGAAATCTATGACATCCAGCCATGAGGTTGGGAAGAAAGGCAATAGAAATCGGTTTTCAGCACCATCATCTGCTAGTGCACCTGTACCTAGAGTTAGAAATGATCAGAAGTCTCAGAATGTGGGAGCTCGTGGGTCTTAGTCACAAGCTAATATGGCTCAAGGTTCACGAGGTAAACCACCCTGTGGTATATGTGGCAAGTTGCACATGGGTAGATGTCATGAAGGGAGTGATGCATGTTTCAAGTATATCCAAGTAGGCCACTATCAGAGAGAGTGCCCAAAGTGGGCTGACCGAGCTCAATCTTCTACACGACCCTTCTAGCTAAGGGGAATCAGAGAGGCACCACTTCAGGCACAAGTGGAGCTATAAACCATTTATATGTCATGGGCAGTCGACATGATTAGGAGAACTCCCCAGATGTTGTGATGGATATGATTCGAGTCTTTTCTATTGATTGTTATGTGTTGATGGATCCTGGTGCCACATTATCTTTTGTAACTCCCTATATGGCCAGTAGATTTGATAGAACCCCTAAGAGTCTTTTTGAACCCTTTGATGTTTCTACTTCAGTGGGTGAGTCTATTCGAGCTGAGAGAGTCTATAGAGCTTGTGTAGTGTCCATCCATCATAAGGATACTATCATTGATCTGACTGAGTTAGATATGACTGATTTTGACTTGATCTTAGGCATTGATTGGCTCTACGCTTGTTATGCCTTCGTTGATTGTAGAGCCCGAACCATTAAGTTCCAATTTCTAAATGAACATGTTCTAGAGTGGAAGGGTGATTCCATAGCACCTAAAGGAAAGTTTATCTCATACCTTAGAGCCAGAAAGATGATTGCTAAGGGGTATATTTACCACCTTGTGTGAGTTAAGTCCGATGATGTTGAGTCCCCAACTCTTGAGTCAGTTCCAATCGTGAATGAGTTTCCAAAAATGTTCCTGAGGATCTGCTCGGAGTCACTCTTGATAGGGAGATTGATTTCGAGATTGATATTAAAGGACCAGTTAAAAGATTTGTCAGAGAAAGGCTTTATAAGGCCGAGTATTTCTCCTTGGGGTGCCGTTGTCCTATTCATGCGAAAGAAAAATGGGTCTCTTAGAATGCGTATTGACTATAAGCAACTGAACAAGGTCACCATAAAGAACAAGTGTCCTCTCCAAAGGATAGATGACTTATTTGACCAACTTCAAGGTGCCTCTTGTTTCTCAAAGATAGACCTCCGATTTGGTTACCATCAGTTAAAAGTAAGGGAATATTACATTCTAAAGATAACCTTTAGGACTAGATATGACCATTTTGAGTTCTTAGTCATGTCCTTTGGTTGACAAATGCACCTACGGCCTTTATGGATTTGATGAATAGGGTGTTCCGACAATATCTGGATATGTTTGTGATTGTGTTCATTGACGATATTTTGGTATACTCAAGAGATGAAGAGGAGCATACAAATCACCTCAGAATCGTCCTTTAAACCCTTACGGACCATGAGTTGTATGCAAAGTTTTCGAAATGTTAATTCTGGCTTAAATTTGTGGCTTTCCTAGGCCATATTATCTCTGGTAATGGTATTCGAGTGGATGTTCAAAAGATTGAAACGGTTAAGAACTGGCCCAGACCAACCTCTCCAACCGACATAAGGAGTTTCTTAGGGTTGGCAGACTACTACCGCTGATTTGTTGAGAGATTTTCTTCCTTATCCGCACCATTGACAAAGTTGACTCAGAAAAAGATCAAGTTTTAGTGGTCCGATGAGTGTGAGAAAAGTTTCCAAGAGTTAAAGACTAGACTGACTACTGCACCAGTCCTAATCTTGCCCGATGGAACAGAAGATTTTTTGATCTATTGTGATGCTTCAAGAGTTGGATTATAATGTGTCTTGATGCAGAGAGGGAAGGTGATAGCCTATGCCTCCAAGCAACTAAAGATTCATGAGAGGAATTATCCAACCCATGACCTTGAGTTGGTGGCGACGGTGTTCACACTCATAATCTAGCGTCACTAATTGTATGGAGTGTATGTGAACATGTTCATGGACCATAAGAGCTTGTAGTACGTCTTCAGTCAGAAAGAGCTCAACCTGCGATAGAAAAGATGGTTGGAGTTGCTCAAGGATTATGACATGAGCATTCTCTACCATCCAAGTAAAGCTAACATTATTGCTGATGCCCTTAGCAGGTTGTCAATGGGTAGCATGACCCATATTGATGAGGGGAAGAAGCAACTAGCCAAAGAAGTGCATCGGTTACTCGATTGGAAGTCTAACTTGAGGAGAATGATGATGGAGGAGTTAATATCTAGAATGGGTCTGCTTCATCTTTAGTAGCAGAGGTGAAGGAAAAGTAAGACCGAGATCCTATCCTACTCCAATTGAAGGAGGCCATCCATAAACAGAAAGCGATGGTCTTCTCCAAAGGGGGAGATAGGGTGTTGAGGTGCCAAAGTAGATTATGCGTCCCAGATGTTGACAGTATACGAGATAGAATCATGGCAAAAGCTCATAGCACTAGGTATTCCATTCATCCTGGCTCTACCAAAATGTAACACAACTTGAGAGAAGTCTGTTGGTGGAGTGGAATGAAATGAAATATTGTCAAATTTGTTTCCAAGTGCCCGAACTGTCAGCAAGTGAAAGTTAAGCACTAAAGGCCATGTGGATTAGCTCAAAACTTTGAGATTTTGGAATGGAAGTGAGAGATGATCAATATAGACTTCGTTACTGGTCTACCGAGTTCTCAAAAGCAACATGATTCAATATGGGTGATTGTGGATAGGATGACTAAATTAGCTCATTTCTTAGCAGTTACGACAACTAACACTATGGAGGAGTACGCCAAGATGTACATCCAAGAGATTGTGAGGTTGCGTGGGGTGCTCTTATCCATCATCTCGGACAGAGGAGCCCAATTCACCTCCCAATTTGGAGATAATTTCAGAAAGGATTGGGTACTAAGGTGAATTTGAGTACAACCTTTCATTCACAGACCGATGGCCAGGTAGAGCGTACAATTCAAACGTTAGAAGATTTGTTGAGAGCCAGCGTATTTGATTTCATTTGGGATAAGCACCTACTGTTGATTGAGTTTGCATATAATAGTAGTTGTCATGTAAGTATTCAGATGGCTCCCTATGAAGCTTTATATGGGAGGAGATGTAGATTACCAATTGTGTGATTCGAGGTTGGAGAAGCAGAGTTACCTGACCTTGTCCATCAAGCAATGGAGAAGGTTAAGATCATTAGAGAGTGATTGAAGACTGTGCAAAGTCGCTAGAAATTCTACACCGATGTGAGGAAGAGAGATTTGGAGTTCGAAATGGATGACTGGGTATATTTGAAAGTGTCACCTATGAAAGGTCTCATGAGATTTTGGAGGAAGGGTAAAATGAGTCCACGTTATATTGAAAGTTCCACCTATGAAAGGTGTCATGAGATTGTAAAGAGGATTGGAAAGGTCGCCTACGAATTAGAGTTGCTTTCCGAGTTAGATGGTATTCATCCGGTGTTCCATGTGTCGATGTGGAAGAATGCTTGGGAGATACTAATTTGGTAACCCCTGTGGAGAGCATCAGAGTGAAAGATAGTTTGACCTACAAAGAAATTTCGATCCAAATCCTTGATCGTCAGATTCGCAAATTGAGAACCATAGAGATAGCCTTAGTCAAAGTCCTGTGGAGGAATCAATTCATTGAGGAGGCCACATGGGAAACTGAGGAAGAGATAAATGCAAAATATCCGCATCTATTTGTTGCCGATGGATGAGAATGTTGAAGGTAAATTCCTTACCCTTAACCAGATTGATTGTCTTTTCTTGTTGATTGTCTATTTGCGAGTCCGAATAGAGATTGTTGATAAAAATGAGAAGTTGAAAGATAGATTGATAGATTGAATGTTGAGAGGAGTCGAGTCTATTCATGCCTTGATATCCACACTTACTCATCATTCGAGAATGAATGATCCCAAAGAGGAGATAATATAACACCCGGTAAAATTATCAAAATACCCCTAGAACGGATACGTGTGCGTAATGCATCTTCCCAACCTCAGATGGGAAATCTGAGACGTGATTTGCGATCAGCGCGAAAAAAATCAAATAAGAAAATAGTCTCGATTCAATTTTGGAGCAACTGAGTCGAAAATCAATTTTCACAAAATTGACCAAAAACAGTAAGGGTACGCGACAGGGCCACAACACAGACCCATCATGGGCCTACACATATATATTTTCTCAATTTTTTGACAAGATTGAATTTTCAAAATTATACAAGTGCGAGACAAGTCCGCATCGCGGACCTGTTATCCCGACCTGTTCCATCAAAATTTAAAATTTTAAATCTTTTGAGGGGCATTCTGGACGTTTTTCAACCCCCCCAAAACTTGAAGCACAACCTCTTTAGGTCATTTTGATGAGTAAATAGGGTCAAAAACCTCTTTCTAAGTCCTTCTTCACAACACTTAAAAGTTAGGGCTTGAGAGAGAAGAAAGAAGAACGTAAGATTGGAGAATTCAAGGAGAATTTTTGATGGGTGATTTGAAGAGCTTCATTCCAGGTATGTAAGGCTAAATGAAAACATAAGATTGTTCTCTCATGTGTCCTATAGATTGTCTTAGATGGTCGATTGAAGGTTCTTGAGTCCATATGCATGATTTTCTTGATTTTATTCTTGAAAACTATATTAATTGTATGTATTTTCATATATTGATGATCATCGCAAACTTGTTTTCTCGAATTAAATGTTTTACATGAATTATTGCATAAACCCTACTTATTTTTTCTTAAAGATTGCATGAAAGAAGATAGGGATTGAGTCTAGAGCCTTGATTAAGAATGTGATTGTAATTGTGATTGTGATTGTGATTGAGATATGAGAATGATGATGAGCTGATAGAACTTGATAGTCCCATGAGTTTTCATAAATGAACTCTAGCAATTTGTCTATTCGATTGTTCCCTAATAATTATTCAAATCCTTGAGCTATTGATTGAGATGTTGATTGATGAGATGATTAGAGTCTTTACGAGACTGATTGAAAGATTAGCCTCTATGAGTTTGATTGAGATGGTTTGATTGGTTTGATTGAATGATGAGGGCCTTTATAAGGCTGAGTTGAGATGAGTCATTTTAGATGTATTAACTAGATGGATTGTTTTATGAGCATTGAGTCATAAGAGGAGTATCGAGCACCAAAAGAGTAAGAGTTAGTCCAATTTGCACTCTTCAAACTACGTAGCCAACCGTAGGTGAGGGTTAGCACCATTACATCCCATTATGGTTCCTTCTGGATAGAGTCCCTGAAACAATAGAGGACTTAACTTTAACGAATAGCTGGGGTCCTAACGGATTCGATTCGTCCCATACCTTGTAAGTATGGGACAACTGTGGCAACAACGGTGGCTTGTTGTATGATCATTGGCTCATAAGTGATTGTTGTCGGATAAGAGAAACTCCCAGAAAATTCCTATCTTGAGTACTCTAAGTCGAGATATGATTAGAAGAGATGAGATGTGATGAGATGAGTCCTTCTGAGACGAGTCTGATTTGATTGATAAGTTGATGTGTCACTTGTTTACTCTTTATTCTTGCTTTAGATAGACATTTGACATGTTGATTGCTTTCTATGTTGAGTTGATATTGTTTCTATATTGTTCTACCTATTTCAGTTTCACTCAGCTATTTTACATACCAGTATATTCCAAATACTGACGTCCCCTTTTGGACTGCATCGTATTATGATGTAGATACACAGGATAGAGGTCATCTGTCGGCAAATCGTTGAGGATCTTCGAGCATTCAGTAGATTGGTGAGCCAACCCTACTTCGGAGGATTCATTATATTTTTTTTATCATTCTTTAAAGTTAGAGTTGCTTATCTTTTATTTTGATTTAGGTTGCTATGAGTTTGTCACTGGCACCACTTAATAGTGATAGAGGCTTCATAGACTAGAGTCTAATGTTGATTGTCCAGATTGTGAGCTAGTTCTTTTACTAGCCTTTTTCTACATTATTTTTGAGATTAGATGATGAGATGTACCTATTATTTTTCCTTATCTTCCACTGACTAGTAAGATTGTTGATTGAAAGAATGTGATGATGCAACGTGGTTCGCTTGGAGAATAGAAATAGTCTCTGGGTGCCGGTCACGTCTTACATTTTTGGTCCAGGCTAGACATGTAGTAATATGGGCGTTGATGGACTTGTTTTCTTATGAATGTTAAATATTTGGTAGATTCTAATGGTCCTGAGATATTGATAAAGGAAAAAGAAGTGTGAACTAGCTTGACTTTGATTCTTCGGTTCGAGGTAGGTTATGGTTTATTCTATCTAATAGAGAGACTCTTAATAATGATTGATAGTCATTGAGTAAAGCAGTGATATTTTCTATGCACTTAATTGTTGTGGTTTGCCGCTGTATGGGTAACAACCTCTCTACTGTTAACGGTAAGTCTGCGTACATCACTCCCTCCCCAGACCCCGCTTTTATTGCTTCACACCAGCTGTTTATTCACTTTCTATTCATTTGTTATTCTCCTTTTACTCTTATGCTATACGCTTACTCTCTTTTTGGT
>JAABOM020036039.1:0-54917 GCA_011800125.2 Solanum clarkiae
TGAAACCACCTTACTTGGGCCAGATCTAGTACAGCAAGCCATGGAAAAAGTTAAAGTGATACAGCAGCGACTAGAAATAGCCCAAAGTCGGCATAAATCATATGCGGATGCCAGGAGAAGAGGACTGAAATTTTTAGTAGGTGATCGGATATTCTTAAAGGTGTCTCCAATGGAAGGGGTTATGAGATTTGGTAAGAAAGGAAAACTAAGCCCACGTTACATAGGGCCATATAAGATTGTTAAAAGGTTCGGGTAGGCTACAGATGAACTAGAGTTACCCCAAGAGATTTCGATGGTTCATCCTGTTTTTCATGTTTCAATGCTTTGAAAATGCATAGGTGACCCATCCCGTATCACTCCTATTGAGGATGTATAGGTTACAAAAGATCTCACCTATGAAGAGGTACCTATTGCTATTCTAGATTGTCAAGTTAAGAAGCTAAGGAATAAAGAAATAGCTTTAGCTAAAGTACTTTGGAGGAGCCAGCAAGCAGAAGAAGTAACATGGAAGGCTGAGGACATGATGAAATGAAAATATCCTCACTTATTTGAAGCTAAAGGGGAAGCTAGACATGCAGAATGGGGACATTAATAGGTACGTGTTATTGAATACTTAATGTGTTCTAGTTTGTGTAAGTAAACGTTTAGGCTTGGTCATGCTATCCAATTGTGCTAAAATTTGAGGACGAATGTTCCTAAGGGGGGAGGATGTAACACCCCACACTTTACAATATTGGCACAATTCAAATGACACATGACATGATTTGGACCAATTGACGCTAAATTTTAAAAAGTGCTTGAATCTCGTGTTAATGAGCTGTATGTGAGTCTAACGCTTAAGGGGATCAAGGGTATACATGTTTTGTGGTGAATTAAGGAAATTACGGTCTTAAATGAAGTAAAATAATTGAGGTGCTTGTAGGAATTAGAGGCTAGCAGGTGAGTCACCTACTTGCTTAGGTCAAAATCGCGAACTAAACGGAGACGAGACTTGATGTCAAAATTGTCCAAATTTGATTATGAATAAAGTCTGTGTTTATGGTGTAACTTTGACCCATGTTTTAGCATCATAAATGGACTATATGTTAAGCTGAAGAGAGATATTAAACAAGGGCCCAAAGAAAATACAAAACGCTTAGCAAATTGGGCCAAAACCTAAGTAAGTGAAAGCTGAAAATTTGGCAGCCCAAGTCCATCAAATTGGTGCACCAAAAAGGCCAAACTTTGAGGGTCAAGCTAGTGGGTAAGCTACTTGATAATGTGTGGTATATGTTGGTCAATAAGTCAAGAGATAGTCGGCATAATATCCCTATATAAAGGGCTCCAAAGCTGCTCCACAAGTTATAGTTCACTTGCACACAAAAAAATCAGATTGCTCTCTCTACTTTATCTCAATTTTTCTCAACTTTGTGAAGCATCCAAATAACTTCTTTAGGGTTATTAAGGATCCTATACACCTTGAAGGCAAGGGTAATTAATTATATTTGTGTTTTTAGCATAGTTTTATCATGAAAAACACGAAATACATGTTAGCTACGCTGCTGAAATTTGTTGGACAGATTTTGTGCAGAAAGTTGCTGCACCTTTTTCTTTTGTTTTGGCGATTTCCCTATGGTTTTTAAGTAATATTATGAGGTTAAATTGGCATGGTTAACATAAGTTGAGTTATAAACATCACCCTAAGGTTGCGCCCTGGTTTTGGTTTCATTTAACAAGCACGTCTTATCGAGTTATCTTAAGCGTCACGTTGATTGGAATTTGCGGGCTGTTGTGTGTAAATCTATTAGCTCACATCCTTCATGACTTCTTGAGTTGTTATAGTACTGTTTGAGGTCTGTTTATATGTGTAAATGTTGATGGAATAGTTTGGTTAAATTTGGAATAAGTTTAGAGTTGTCGATGTCGAAAGGTAGCAAAAGAAGGTAACGTTATACCGTCTGTTTTTAGATTGTGTGGCATTGCGATATGTTGTGCTTTGTGGGATGTTGTAAGTCTTTTATGAACTTAAAATAGGCTGTAAATGATATGTACATGCTAATGTATATGAGAAAATATGATTAAGGGGCAAAAAGGTCGAAGGAACACGCTAGTGTTTATAATTGCCATTTGCTGCCCGTGCGTTATTTTGTTATGCAATTGGGCTTCCAAGGTGTGTATATTGGTGTGTATAATGGCTGATAATACTAGTTTTATCATCTACTATGTTGTAGATAAGTATTTTAAGGAAGGGAAGGTTATCTCGAGATAGTAACAGGGTCCCACAACGAGGTATGTAAGGTTACTTGATTTCGTATTACTTGGCATGAAATATAGATCTCTCCTTGGTACATAAAGCCACTTACCAACTCCGACACAACTATTAACTATGTATCCATTCTTTGACATGTTCATATGATTCCATACATAGTCACTTTTAAATCTGGTTGCATACATGAATACTAAGATACATGTATTCCTTTTTGCCAAATAAAGTTCACGAGGTGTTCCATTTCAAATGCATTTTATTATTTGTGTAACGTACTCTTTTTTCGTTGTATTATCTTGTATAGTTATATATATGTTACATGCTATATATACAATCATACAGCTCCAATATTATGGCCACCAAAAGAATCATCTCAAAGGTAATTGAAAGATAAAGTATACAGTTTACGTGTGGTACCCCGAGGGGGTTCATTGAGAACCTAGCATAGGGACGATCACGATATAGTTTACGGGTGATACCCCGAGGGGGTTCAGTTAGAACCTAGCATAGGGAGGATCCCAATACAGTTTACAGGTGGTACCCCGAGGGAGTTCATTGAGAACCTAGAATAGGGACGATCCCGATACAGTTTCACCACTGATCAGTTGATCATTTGCTTACAGCTATGCACAGATTTTACAGTACAGATTTTACAGTAAAGGTAAAGTGATATAAAGAACATAAAGTACACGATTCCACTGTATAACTAAGGGCGGTCCCTGATCTTCTATAGATGTATGGTTTCATTTGAGTTATTACTTTACATATAGTATATCCTATCTTACATACTCATTACATTATCTCGTACTAACGTCCCTTATGGGGGATCTGCATTTCATGCTGCGGGTACAGGCGCTAGTAGATCTCCTCAGCAGGAGTACTGGATATTCAGTTGCTGTCATCAAGCTCCAAGTTGCTTAGGGGCTTGTACATGTCTAGAGCTTACATGTTTTTATTGCATAGTTTGTTGAGGGGGGGCCTGTCCCGACCCTTATCAATGTTTTTCTTTATTTAGAGGCTTTGTAGACCATGTAAAGTAAAAGTGAAGTCATGTTTCATACTTTAGACACCGTGGCCCCAATGGCCTAGTTATATGCATTTCCTTTTGGCTTATTATTACTATTTATCTACTTTAAGGCATGCTAAATGTAGAAACCGCTCATAATATGTATAGTAAGCCCATAGTTACAGGTTGGTTCTCCCGGGCCTTATCGGCAACGGGTACTTGTCCGCCATATCGGGACTTGGGGCACGACAAAAGTACTCCATTTTTTGTAAGGTCAAATCCCTTTATCATATATAAACTCACCTTTTCCTTCAGCTGTCGTAGAATAGGATCCTCAACGTGCTTTTCTTTTACCTCCATTACCAATGAAGACTCTGTAACAATATGTATAATAACCCATTCCTTTGGAGTCTCGAGAAGAAAAACTCCTAAACTAGCTAGCTGACATAGATCCTTAGCTATCCCATGACCTATCATAACTAGATCATCAGTATTCATGATTGCCTTATGACTCAGGGCATCGGCTACCATATTTGCCTTCCCTGATAGTATAGTATATTAATGTCATAATCCTTTATGAGCTCTAGCCATCTCTGCTGTGTGAAGTTTAGATATTGTTGCTTAAAGACGTACAACAGGCTCTTATTGTCAGTATATATGTCAATATGAACCCTATACAAATAGTTGCGCCATATTTTTAAAGCAAACACAATCGTTGCTAGCTCGAGAACATGTGTTGGATAGTTTTTCTCATATGGTCATAGTTGCCTAGATGCATAAGCAACTACCCTACCATTATGTGTCAGTACACACCCTAAGACAACTCTTGAAGCATTGCAATACACTGCATACCCCTCAGTTCTTTTCAAAAATACTATCACAAGCACAGAAGTTAGCTTATTTTTCAGCTCCTGGAAGCTCCTTTCACATGCATCGTTCCATTGGAACTTGGTTTCCTTAGTGTCAGCTTTGTCATGGGTGTAGAAATAGAAGAAAAACCTTCAACAACCCTCCTGTAATAGCCTGCTACGCCTAGGAAGCTCTGAACTTGCGTGGGTGTTGTTGGTCTTGGACAATCTTTCACAACTTTTATCTTTTGTGAATCAACCCTTATTCCTTCATCATATAGAATATGAACCAAGAATGCCATTGATTTAGCGAAAACTCACATTTACAAAACTTGGCATACAACTATCGATCACAAAGAATCTATAACACCTATCGCAAGTAATTTGCATGATCCTCTTCTGATCTTGAATATACCAAAATGTCATCTATAAACACTATCACAAAAACATCCAAGAATTGCTTGAATACCCTGTTCATCAGATCAATAAAAAGAGCTGGTGCATTTGTTAACCCAAATGACATAACAAGAAATTCAAAGTGATCATAGCGTGATCTGAAAGTTGTCTTTGGTATCTCTTGCTCTTTCACCCTCACTTAGTGATAACTTGATATGAATTAATTTTTGAAAAGCATTTTGCACCCTCTAACTGATCAAATAAATCATCAATCTTGGGGAGGGGATATTTATTCTTAATTGTCACCCTATTCAATTGTCGATAGTCGATACACATTCTCAAGGTGCCATCTTTTTTTGCGTACAAATAACACAAGTCTTATTAAACCCTCATCCAATAAGTTTTTTAACTGCTCTTTTAATTCCCGCAAATTTTCTAGAGCTATCCTATATGGAGGGATAGAAATAGGTTGAGTGCTTGGAAGTAAGTCAATACCAAAATCTATTTCTCGTTCAGGAAGTAACCCTGGAAGTTCTTCAGGGAACACATCAACCAATTCATTCACTACTGGAACTAATTGAAGAGTTGGTGATTCTGTCTCCATATCTCTTACTCTAACAAAATATCATATATAACCCTTATATATCATCTTTCTTGCCTTAAAGTAAGAGGTAAAAATCTCCTTTGGTGCCCCAACTTTGCCTTCCCATTCAAGAATTGCATCATTTAGAAAAAAGAAGTACACTCTCTTAGTTCAGCAATCCATGGTGGCATAGCAAGAAGCTAACCAATACATACCTATTATAACATCAAATTCCACTATTACTAGCTCAATAATGTCAGCCAATGTGTTATGTTCACAAACAGTTACAACACAATCATTATAAACTCTTCTAGCCATAATAGATTCACCGGTTAGTGTAGACACTTCAAATGCTTTGTTCAATAATTTGGATGTTCTCTTAAGCTTCCCAGCAACTAGTGGAGTGATGTAAGATAGTGTAGAACTAGGGTCAATTAATGTAGATACATCATGTGAAAAGATGGACAATGTACTTGTGATAATATTAGGTGAAGCTTCCAAATTCTGCCGACTCCCAAATGCATAAGTGCAATTCTAGACCCCGCGAAAGCTAGCTGCCCATATTACACCTCTACCACGACCCATAGGTGCTTGCTGACCCCTACGTGCTGGAGGACCTGATGATGATGATGCTACAGTTGATCCCATTGATTATACTACATCACCTATACGTCTCCTCGGGCAATCTCTCATCATATGCCCTAGCGCACTACTCCAATAGCAAACATCTGTCCCAACACTACATATACCCAGATGACTTCTTTCCATACTATTTACAAGGGTACCTAGGAGTCATTGGTTGGCCTACCGAATAACCCATTGTCCGAGAACCTTGCCCTTCACCTCGTTAAATAAATAGATTACCTTGAGACCCTTAAAATTGTGGTGGAGCACTAACTGCAGAGGAAGTGGATGGCCTAGGCGGTCTATTAGAAAATCGAGGCCTAAGCTCACCTTAGGGTGGTGTAAACTGTCCTATAGATTTGGCTCCTTTAGCCTGCCCTCTCTCCGACTCTTGTGTCCTTCTCCTCTGCCTCTGATCCTCTAATTTCTGTGCAAACACCTACATTCTTGCTATGTCCATATCCTTATTCAAGAAGCAATAGTGAAGTCTCTGACCATTTATATATCTTACCTATCTACATATCTATGAACTTTATTTGCTATTGTAGCAACTACATTAGGAGCATAGCTTGCCATGGAACTGAGTTGAAGGCTATACTCCCTCACACTCATATTCCCTTGGTAGAGATTCAGGAACTGATCTGCCTGGGCCTCTCAGATCTCAAATGGCAAATAATGGTCAAGAAATGCCTCTTTGAACTCTTTCTAGGTAATTGGAGGTGCATCTATACCCTTAGATTGCTTCCAAGCTTCATACCACAATATAGCCACACCCTTCAATCTATATGTCGCTGACTTGATAGCTCCTATACCACTCATATGCATAACATCTAAAGTGTGCTGAATCTGATCAATAAAGTCTTGAGAGTCTTCTTTAGGATCTGACCAAGTGAAGGATGGAGGGTCCAAATTAAGAAAGTCACGCATCCCTGTACCAATTTCCTTATTCGTACCACCTGCACCCATAAGGGAAAATTCCTTCCTTTGAACTTGACCAAAACTATACGAGTGAATAGTTGGACTATATTTCTTAGATCATACATGAACCTCATCTCGGGAGGCGGAGGAGTTGGAGATGTCTATGCCAAAGACTCCTCTCGAACCTCATCTCATTGTCTCACTGGCTGGGTTTACCAACCACCACTTCTACTCTGTTCCCTTTACCTTTCTTCTTCCTTGTTGTTGGTATACTTGTTGTACAAAATAATTTTGGAATTAGACATAATACACCTATTACACTTGACTTTATGGAATGATCTAAAGAATGGAAGAAAGTAACACCTCCTAAATGCCACGTAGCCTCTTGATTATAAATGTGGTGCACAACACATCGATAAACAAGATTCTATATAGACATGGTTTTGTAGACTCCCTAGGATGACCCATTTTGATATCACTTCTGTCACGCCCCAAAGTTCCGATAGGGCGAACTAGCACCCGTTGCCGCTAAGGCCTGGAAGAACCAACTTGTATCTATACACTTTCTATACATATTATGAGGTGTTTCTATGCTTGGCATGCCTTTAAGTGAGTAAAAAGTGATAACAAGCCAAAAGGAAATGCATATGGCTAGGCTGTTGGGGCCATGTGTTTAAAGTATGTGACATGACCACACTTTCATTTACATAGTCTACAAAGCTCTATGTAAGACAAAGTATCTGAAAAGGGTCGGGACAAGGCCGCCTCAGCTAATTGTATAATATAAACATATAAGTTTAAGACACAAAAAATATCCAGAGCAACCTAGAGCTTGGTATCAGCACTTGGACATCCTGTACTCCTACTGGGGAGATCTACTTGCACCTGTACCTGCAACGTGAAATGCAAGTCCCTCGTAAGGGACGTCAGTATGAAATAATGTGCTGAATATATAAAGTAGGATATACTGTATATGAAGTAATAACTCAAATGAGACCATGCACTGGTACAGGATTAGAGACCACCCTTGGTTGCACTTTTGAGATCATGTACTTTATGTTCTTTATATTACTTTACCTACACTGTATAATCTGTGCATATCGTGTAACAAATCACCAACTGATCAGTGGTAAAAATATATTGAGATCATCCGTGGCTGGGTTATTCCTTAACCCCTCGGGCTACCACCCATGACAGGATCGTCCCTGCCTAGCTGATTCTTCCATCTTTTGAGCTACCACCCATCAATAAACAATATACTTTACCTTTCAATTTCCTTTCAGATAATTCTTTTAGTGGTCATAATATTGGAGATGTAGGGCTGTAAATGTAGCATATGATATGTGTATAACCACACAAGACAATATGGCAATGACAAGAGTATGTTACATAAATAATGAAACGCGTATGAGGTGAAATAACTTAGTTGGCAAAAAGAACCCATGTAACTTAGTATCCATGTACATATGCAGATTGTATGGGGACTATGTATGGGATCATATGAACATATGCAAGAGTGTAGACATAGTTAATAGTGGTGTTGGAGTTAGTAAGTACCTTTATGTTCCAAGGAAGAATCTATGTTTCATTCCAAATAATACGAAATCAAGTAACCTTACATACCTCGTTGTACGCTTGTCACTACCTCGAGATAACCTTCCATTCCTCCAAATACTTATCTATAATATAGTAGGTGATAAAACTAGCATTAGTACCCAATAGATATATCTTGGGAGCCCAATCACATAAAAAAAATAACACACGGGTAGCAAGAGGGTATCTATAAACTCGAGCATATTCCTTCAACCTTTTGGCTCCTAATCGTATTTTTCTAATACATATTTTCATGTAAACATCATGTACAGCCTATTTTACTGCTAGAAAAAATTTACAATATCCCACAAAGCACAACGCATAACAATTCTTCACAACCTAAAAATGGAAAACCTAACGTTACCTTTCTTCGCTACATTTCGACGTCGACAATTCCAAACCTATATCAACTCTAACTAAACAATTCCAACAACATTCACAAATGCAAATATATCTAAAGAAGTCTTATAATAGTACTCAACAAGTTATGAAGGACGTGAGCTAATAGCCTTCCATCTAACAACCCACAAGTTTTTAGTCAACAATACCCTTAAGATAGCACAACAAAACTAGTTGGTTAAATAAAACCAAAATCAGGGCAGCAACCTTAGGGTAATATTTATAACTTAAACCATACTAAGAACATCATTTCTATTCATAATACATCCCACAAACCATAGAGAATTCACTAAAAAAAGGGTAAGTATGCCACAACTTTCTAAACACATGTTGTCCTAAATTTCCTGCATAACATACTAGCATATACTTCTTACTTTTAAGAAGAAAACTATACTAAACACATATGTAAACCTACTTAGAACAAACTTCAAGGTGTAGGAATCCTCCAAGAACCTTAGAAGTCCCCTTGTAGCTGCTTTCTAGGTCAAGAAAGAAAAACACCAAAGTTTTGAGAAAGCTGGATAATTTTCCAAGTCTAAGAGTGAATAAATGTTGCTACTTATAACCCCTTTTTATAAGACTAATTTGGCCGCCTTTATTTTGAGATTTTGAGCACTTAATACCAAACATTATCAACTGGTTATCTAGCATCTTGGCCATTACACTTGGGCCTAAATGGGTTTCCAAGTTGATGGGCTTGGGCTGCCTATTTTCCAACTTTCTCTTAGTTAGTTTTGGGCCCAAATGGTCAAGTGGGTTATGATGTTTTTAGGCCCTTTTTAATATCCTTCTTGGGCTGAAAATATAGTACATAGGTGATGCTAAAAGATGGTACAAATTTATACCCTTAACACTGACTTTATTCATAATCGGATTTAGACTAATTTGATGTCGAGCCTCGTCTCCATTTGGCTAGTAAATTTAAGTTAAGTAAGTAGGTGACTGACCTGCTAGCTTATTAAATCCTACAAGCACCTCATTTCTCTCACTTCTTTTAAGGCCATTATCTTCTCAATTTTACACAAAATATGTATACACTCTGCTCTCTTAAGCATTAGACGCACATATGCCCCTATAACATGAAATTTGAGCACTTTTAAAAATGGCTGCTAATGTGACCAAACCATATCATATTTCATTTGCATTGTACTAGTACTGTAAGGTGCGGGGTGTTACAACCCCCATCACAAAAGATGTGCATTGTCCCCAATGCACAAACTCAAGCAAAAATAGAATATATAGGGGTCAAAAACATATCTGGGGGCCTAAGCACTGGTCTCAGGCTGAGTCTGGACAATCCCTTTCCTGTGGAGTAGTCTCCTCAACACTAGTACACTTTTGAGAGGGGCTAATACCCCCCAAATAATCCTCCTCCCGAGCTCATTTCATCTCCTATCACACCTCAACGATCTCAAGGCATGCTGGAGATCCCTCTCCTCTAATCCCCATGCATATACATGTATGGCCTCTGGATCCTTATCTGTGTAAGGTCTCTTCCTGAGGAAAGAGTTGGTAGGCTCATTGAGATCAAACAAATTAAGCACCGGCACAGGAGATATCATCTCTGGCAATGTAACTAGTACCGCACGTGATGCTATCAAATCATCCCTAAGCATCTGGACCTCTATATGGAAGGCTGACAAATATAAAGGCCGAGCCTCGGACAATATCTTTTGAACCCGCTCCTCAAAAGCATCAATGCAGGAATCTACTGTATAAACACACTTTTGAATAGTAGAACTAGTGAATGCCTGGCTCTGCTCCTCTGAGTTTGCAATAAGTTGCTAGACCCATGGCCTAATATGCTAAATGAACGGAGTCAACTGGGACTCAGCATGTTATAATCTCCGCGCCATGGCCTAAATAGAAGCAGCTGGAACAAAGACCGTGCCTGGTGTAGGAGTCTGTGACATAGTTGCCTCTGTTGCCATAACAGCTATTGCGAGACCCTTCACAATGACTACCTCAGGTTTTGTGGGTCTAGCCTCAGTAGTAGCAGTGTATTAGTGGCAACAATGTTATTACCCTCAGCGGTTAAAGCGGTAGCGTCAGTGCGAACATATCTGGCGGAGGTGAAGGTTGTTCTTGTCGGAGTGCCAATGGGTTATCATCAGCCTTTATTAGGCTGGGCTCCGAAGTATGTTGGGCCTCAACCAATTGGTCAAAATAGCGCAAAATTTCCACCTGAGACTCTACACAGAGGCTGTAGATCAAACACGAGAATGGAATGGAGCTAGCCCTCTTCTATGTTGACTCATGTATCTGCTCTACTATTACTCGGGCCCAATCAATTTCATAGCAAGCCAAGATGGTGGCAACCAGTACCGCATGCACCCACATAAGTGTTTTATCTAGAAAACTCGATCAGATGCACGATCTAACAATGGCCTACCAAAACTTAGCGAGAAGGCTGAGTGAAGCCTTTACTATGGGCTAAGTGTGGGTGGTGACCCAAGTAGGCTCCGAATGCTACTCTGCAATATAACTGGCCACCTATCCTAGAAGTAAGGTCTATTGCACCAGATCCTTCATAACCAATGAGTTCTTGGCCTGCTCCAACTTATGATCAAACTCTATTGTGGACCTGCGGGGCACAGAACTTAGGACAATAAAACATATGGCAGTTCGTCTCCTCATAAATGTCTACCCATCGGCCTCTCACTCGTATCTCTGTTGACCAGGGCTGAGTGAGAGGCTTCTTCACATTAGGAAGATCATGCTGAATGGTGGCTACGTTTGACGCATAGAACTCCCTCGCCAAAACTGAGGAGTATCGTCTAAGTGAATCCATTAGCCATATAATCACATATCGTACCATCGTGTCCTACATACCTAGGACATGGCTTAGTTCATTATCAGTGACCCTAGGATCCTCATACATGGAATTGTCCAACTTGCCTGACTCCTTGGAAGGTGTACCTTGCAAGAATATAGCTTCCGTACCCTGGATGCACAACGTGTGAGTAATAGCATCTGATGTTAATGAAGAAGATGGTGCAACAGAGGACTCTGCATCTGCTTTATCCTCAGATCCCTCCTCAGAACTCATCTCCTCTCTAGAAGGATACATCAGGGGCATACTGCTCTCGCTTTCATCACTACCTTCTTCTTTAGACTGGAAAGGAATATTAATCTGATTTTGAGGCTGCCCAGCTCTTGCAGCAGTTTTAGTCTATAGTCAAGGTGCCTCTAGGTTAGACTGGGGTCAAATATCTCCAATGATCCACTAAGCTAAGGGGTATGCTTAATATCAGAAGGCTCATCATCTATAGGCTCATCCCTCAGCTTTCTCCTAAAAGCCTCGATCTTTGAGCAATTTCCTTTCGGGGCCATAGTACCTGAAACAATAGATATAAATACACTATAATCAGCCCCAAGAATCAAGAAATATAGTGCAAAATGTAATCTGAATCAATTGAAGAAGGGTTCTATAAAATCCCCTTTGCGAGTCGTAATGAGCGTTATAAGTCGTAAAATGCTCTCATAAACTACTTCTTAAGAACATATTGGTCAATGAAAAGTCTACAAGATCTAGGTATGACTCTTAGAGTGCTTATTAATCATAGGTTGCGGTCTTATGAAATTTTAAAGAGTAATTAAAAATCAGGCACGGGTCTACAACACATATTTACGAGTTGTAGAGTGATGTACGACTCATAAAAGTTCTTGTCTGATGAATACTAAGAACATAAAGTTTCTAGAATTTCAAAAAGAGAGGTAATTTGGACTTTTAGATTGGTCTATGGGGCGTAAGAACACCTCGTGAACCAGAAAATTCAGCTATCTAATGTTCTAAGTCCATCATATGGACCCAAAAGACCTTTTTAAATACTAAGTCTCCCAAAATCAAAGCAATAACAACACTCACCCACATAATTAGCATAAAACAACCATCCTGCACAATGATTTCAACATATTTCACCCCATCCAAAAGATGACTAAGCAATAGAATAACCTTTGTTCACAACCCTTCCTATTGGACTTACACAACATCATATATCCATACAAGCACCCATCAGCTCATCAACCACAAACCGTGTAACTTGATTTAGTAACAAACAATATGAATGATTCAACGGACATAACAATTAACAATCTCAAGTCCACAATACCTAATTCTGGATTCAATTTATCAATACAATCAAGGGAAAACCCTATTTCGAATTTGCAATTCAAATTCAAGCAAAAATTACATCATTAAACACCAACTCATTCATAATCATCTAATCAAGGAAGTTAAAATTAATCCAAGAACTTACAACAAATGGATATTGACATGAAGAATAGAGAGAACATGAATGATCAAGAAAAACCTATTTCATTGGAGTCTCATGGAAAAGTGTGTTTCAGTGCCGAAATTTTGTCGAAAAATAGGGAAAGGGAAGGATTGGATAATTTTTGGTCAAATAGATCAAAAGTGCGATCAAAATAATTTTACCCCTATTTTACACCTTTACTAGGTCGATTGCTAAAATTACTGGGCTTGGGTCTATGAAACGCCGACTATGAGTCATGGATGGATCTACGAATTGTAAGTCATGGTTTTATAGAACCCTCAACATTACCAAAATATCAGAAACTTACCTAAGATTTAAGAACCAAATTCATGACTCTTATATTGATTTATGAGTCATAATGTTGGCTCATAGATTGGAATGCACAATTATCCTGCTCACTGGAAATCTCTACAAGATGGGGTTATGAGTTGGAAATTGCAATACGATTCGTAAGCCAGTCATAAAAACTGAACCTAACGCTTTCCTCAGCCAATTTACTGACTTAGTCATGTACTTGCATACTTTTTATGAAGCACACAATCACCCAAAATGCAACCAACTCATTGTTAAGAATAACAATTAAAACACAATAAAACAACTAATTATGAATCAAAAAACTAAGAGATGAACTTATAACTATGCAATAACATCAAAAACCTTGGGTTGCCTCCCAAGTAGCATCTGATTTATTGTCGCGACATGACTTAGATACATTGGTTACTACACTAAACCAGTTGCCCAAACCTCACTTTTCAACTCATCAGGATGCATCATAGACTGACAGATGTCGAAATAACTTCTTCATCATTTAATATAAACCTGAGTTAACTTGTTTCCATATCCACTAGAGCTCATTCAGTGGCTAGGAATGGTCTGGCCAAGATGATTAGGATGTCGAAGTTAAGTTCATAATCTAGAATCATGAAATCTACAGGAAGTATGAATTTTTCAACCTTTGCCAACACATTATAAAATATCCCCACAGGCTTCATCACCGTTCTATCCTCCATCAACAACTGTACATCATCTAAAGTGCAAGGTATGGTGAAAGCACCTGGGTATTCGTTCTTTTGATCTAAATACTTCATAGTGATAACACTATAATGTTGAAGATCTTGAGAATGCTCCTGACTCACAGTGTGCTTCTTGGTGATCAAGTCCTTCATATAATTAGCATAGCTTGACATTTTCTCCAATGCTTCAATACGAGTGATTTTGATGGATAGTTGCTTAAGTATAGAGAGAAAGTGCTTTAACTTGCCTTCCTTCTCCCTCTTCTTGAGTGTGTGAGGGAAAGGAGGAGGAGGCCTTGTGACGGCCTTATACTTCTGTTGCACTTTAGTTGCCTCACTCACCCCATCTTTGGCACAATCATCTCCTTCAACCCAACATCCTTATCTGCAACTATCTTCTCACGAACATCTTCTACCTCAACCAGCATAGGAGGATCAATGGTGCTCTTGCCACTTCTAATAGTAATTGTCATACATTGCCCCTCATTCTTTGAATTTTGCATTGTGTTGCTAGGAAATTTACCCTTCTCACACTGATCCAACTGAGTTGACACTTGACCAAATTATTGCTCAAGCTATGTAATAGCCACATAATGAGACTCTAATTTTTGATTAATACTTAAAATATCAAATTTCATTCCCTTTAGGGTTTCATCCTATGTCTCTACCTTCTTCAACAAGCGGTCAAACATCTCCTCAATTCTCAAATTTCTTGTGCCTACATCACAGTTATGTGGTTGAACATATGGATTGTTGCTCCCTAGCACATGTAAGTGTACATGATCTTCACAAGTAATATAGTGGCTCTAATTAAAGAGTAGGGTTGTTGAATCCAAGGGATTTGAATGTAATTAGTAACTTCTCTTAGTTATCATGTTTATGGTCCTTTAGTTACAAGAGGGTTAGTTTTAGGAAAAATAAATAATATAGAACAACTTTCTAGTAAACTAAGATGACTTTTACACAAGAAATCAATTGAGAAGCAATTCCAGGGTTGTAACCTTTATGACTCTGTCTAGTTTTAACAAGGTCAATCTATATCTGGTTTCCTAATTATTAATTCACATGGTTTAATTTACCTGAATAAGTTTGCACCCATCTATTGACCTATCATTATTGACTGTCTAACTACATCATTGAGTGGGGATAGATAGACCACTAAAAATGCATTAAAGTTATCATCCTGTATATGAACCAAGCAAGGTGTAAAGGTAGTATCACGGGTCTCTCTTTCGCGAATCAACCTAGTTTTCTAGTATTAATCAAGTTCCATATTCTATTGGCCAAACTCCAAAAATATCTACTACAAAATCTCTCGAATCCAGAGTGAATAATGAATTTACTCCCTAGTTGGCTAGACTCCGAAGTATAGATAAAAATAACATAGGAATGACCGAAAGAAACCATTCATAGATTTCAATAGTTACGAACCACACAAAGTCTATGGCTACAAACCCAGAATATGTACACTTAGCAACTCATGAACATGGAATACACCATGTATGAAGCGAAAAACATCAAAAACAAAAATCTAAGGATAAAACTATCCAAATCAAGTTGGAAAAAAGTTCTCAGTTGTCCCCCTGTAGTTCTTGCATAAAAACCTATGAAAAAACCTAAAGTCTAAGATTGATTAATAATAAAAATTTCGTAATTTGACTTTCATATCAGGACATTAGGTCCGCAACGTGGACCCCTTATATTTCTAACTTTTACCTTAAATTGCTAACAAGGTAATTTTGCACATGTCTGCGATGTGAACCTTGTGTAGTTTTTAGCTTCACACTTTTTTTGTATTTTTCAAATTCCATAAACTTGTTCCCAAGTATGCCAATGGACTTTTAGTCTTTTGGCTGCTTTTACGTAATTTTCTTCTTCGAGTTCCAGGCTGTGTTCTTTCCACAAGTTCGGGTTCAACTCTGAAATTTCCAATCAAAGCAAAACTCCTACAAAAACATAATCTACAGGTGTACCTTGCCCTACATTAGCAAAAATAAGAGAAAATGACACTCAAACACCTAGACAATATTAATTTGTCATCCAAATTAACTCTATTTATGGGCATTATTGGCTAATTAGGCATATGAATACGTCTAAGATCAAGACCCCACACTTAGAGTTTTTTCCATCCTCATGCAAACTACTACACATGTGTCAGACACCCTGCGATAGTATGTACAACAAACATCATGCAACCGCACTCTACGAACCATGGTGAACAACTTACGGTGCCATGGGCAAAAACGACTCGTTCATTGCACTCATGTATACATGTGGACTCATGTAGAATATTTAATAGTTGCTCTAGTTACTGCCCTTTAGTGATCATGTGCCCTCACTAAGAAGATTTACCCATGAACACCACTGGCGACTCTAATTAGAAGATTAAGAATGGGTATACAAACAACTGTCACTCTCCAAAAAGATATCTCAAATTGCTCCTAGATTCCATACTCTTTCCCTTAATATATATGTGGACTTAGTTAGAATATTCCTTAGAGGATCACATACATGTTTGTCTGGATGTAATGTAGGCTATGAGTAGGTAGAATACATTTATAGATGTGGCTAACACAATTCAATTCCCACACACTCGTAGCACACACTTCACGACTTCTCATGCTTCCTTGACTCACAACCTTCTATACCCTTATTGAATTTATCCGCTCAGTACTCCTATTTATTTCCATCTGACCACAAAATTAACCCATTACAAATTCATAGACACCCTAAACAAACAATGACTAAACAAGAGAAAAAGGAAAAGCACAATGAAAAGAAGATTTTTTTCAAAACAGTGTGCCTCCACGATGGATCAGCGACTAAGAGGCATCGCAGATCAACACTAGATAACTGGCTTCCTTTTTAATTTCTTGTGGGCACGATAGTATGCATCCGCATTTGCTACCCAATGTATAGGCAATATGGACCAACACTATCGTGGTCAGACACTTTCTAACAATTAATTTTTAATTTTTTTCATTTCCATCAATCTCGAATGGAGCCAAAGATTGACTATTTTTTGGCCTTGGAGTATGATGGAATAAAGCAAAATGGTTCTTTAAACTGTTTGCGCTTTTTTCATTTGTGAAGTAGTAGTTAGTCAATGCAACTTTCAACGCCCCTCATGGGTCATCTGGAAACAGTCGCTTTATGTTTTTAAACATAGGGGTTAGGCTGCGTACATCCGACCCCCCTCACCTTGCAATGAGCGGGAGCCTTTTGAGGCACTGGGGTATGTTGTTATTGTTGTTGTTGTTGTATTGATACTTTACTATTTTTCAACCTTTGGATGTCCACTTAAGTTCCCCCTCTTCTTATTCACCGTGCTCAAGCACCAAAGAATTAGGATCAAAACAAATACTTTATCAAGAAAAGAGATTGGCTTGAATTGTGGCTAGTCAAGAATAGGCTAAGGATCAACAAGGGCTAACTAGGGTTAATTATTTTCTCAAAGAAACGCTTAGATCCTATCCTCTAGTTTCGATTTCTACCAAGTCTACTATACATACCGAGCAAGTCCTCAAATCTATCACAACAGGGACTCACAATTAGCTCGCTCACTCTTGTCATATCTTCATCATAAGACTAGAGTTCCTATTGTGGTATTGATATGAACTCGTTGAATTAAGCATACATACACTAGTGATTTACAAGGTTTAGGCAGCTACCCTCAACTCTATTCAGAAGTTCGTGCTCGATGCTCGTTCATACACTACTATACTCTACATGAACTCATTTTGACGAATACCATTAGGATGGTCGTCTTTCATCAATCACAGGGCCCCAAAACTCAACTATGACTAACACAGCTAATTTCTACAGACATACAACTACAAACTTGGTGCATTCACAAAGCATTAACATAAGAGCACTTATGCATCAAAGTAGTAGATAGTCATTATTTATCGACCCAACAAAAATAAAAGATATTCAACCCTACATTAAGATAGATGTCCAAACATAAACATAAAGTAGAAATAAAAGTGGTCTTAATAAATGCTAATAATAGAAGCAATATCAACAGAATAAAGGAATTCTCACCCCATACTTAAACTTAGAACTTCCCTCTGTCCTAACCATACATAACCTGCAAGGTAGGAACTGTGGTGCTCAAGAATCATCATGGCCTAATGAATAGTCTCAACCCCTACATATACTAGTGGCTCGTCGGCTATTTCATCTTCCTTAGCTTCATCATCATCTTGTGTCATGCCCTAAGTCTCATTAGGGCGGACTGGTACCCATTGCCAATAAGGCTCGGGAGAACAAACCTATAACTATACACTTACTATACATTGAGTAATGGAATTTTGTAATTTAACATGCCTTTATGCAAGTAAATAGTGATACAACCAAAAGAAAATGTATGTGACTAGGCCGTTGGCGCCACGGGGTCGAAAGTACGAGACAAGACCACACTTTAATTTACATAGTCTACAAAGCCTCTAGATCAGAGAAAGTATTGAATAAGGGTCAGGATAGGCCCTGCCTCAATTAACTATACACCATAAATATATAAGCCTTAGACAGACACAAAGATCTGGAACAACTTAGAGCTCGGTAACAACAGCTGGATGTCCTGGACTCTACTGGGGAGATCTACTAGCATCTGTACCTGCAGCATGAAATGCAGGTCCCCTGTAAGGGATGTCAGTACAAGATAATGTATTGAGTATGTAAGTCATGAAATAATGTATATGAAGAAACAACTTCAAATGAAACTATGCACTAATGTGGAATAATAGAGCACCTTCGGATATACTTTGAGATCGTATACTTTATGTTTTTTATATTACCTTACATTTATTGTATAATCTGTGCACATCATGTATTGTAAATGACCATCTGATCAGTAGTAAACTGTATCATGATTATCCCTGGCTAAGTTCTTTCTTAATCCCTCGAGCAACCATCCGTGATAGGATCGTCCCTGGCTAGGTGATGCTTCCACTCCTCGGGCTACCACCCATCAAAAACTATATTCTTTATCTTTCAGTTACTTTGGAAATGATTCTTTTGGTGGTGAAAATATTAGAGCTTTAGGGTTGTATATACAACATATGACGTATAAATAATCATACAAGACAATATGACCATGAAGAGAGTATGTTACACACATAATGAAATGCGTATGAGGTGAAATAACTCGTGATTATTTAGCAACAAGAACTCATGTAACTTTGTATTCTCGTGTATATGTTGATTTGAAAGTGATTATATGCATGAGCAGATGAACATGTGAAAAAAATGGAGACATGGTTAATAGTTGTGTCGAAGTTAACAACTACCTTTATCTACCAATAAGGACTCTATGTTTCATGCCAAATCATACGAAATCATGTAGCCTTACATACCTCATTGTAGGACCTTGTTAGTACCTTGGAGTAGCTGATTTTCCCTCAAATATTTATGTACAGCATATTAAGCAATAAGACTAGTATTAGCAGCAACACAGTACTTCTAGACAGTCCAATATCATAAAACACTAAAATCTGGACAGCAAGCTGATAAATATTGCCCCAAAGGCATTCCTTAAATCTTGTCACTTATAATAGTATCTTCCTACAACCATTCTTATGTACACTTCATATACATCTTATTTTAGACCCTTAATTGTCTTACTACAGCCCACAAAGCATAGTACATAACAATACTACACAACCTACAAATGGACAGCATAACGTTACCCCTCCTTTCGCTACATTTCGACGTCGACAATTTCAAACTTATTTCTTCTCTAACCAAACTATTCCAATAACATTTATACACACCAACAGTGATAAAACAGTCATAAAACATCACCCAAGAAGTCATGAAGGACGTGAGCTAATAGATTTCCATCCAACATCCCACAACTTCCAACCAACGGCACACTTAAGTTAGCACAATCAAACTCACTATTTAAATGAAACCAAAGTCAGGGCAAAAACCTTAGGGTAATATCTATAACTCAAACCATGTTAAGAATATCAAATTATCTTAATTTCTTTAGCGCTGTGATATCCTCAATTTAACAAAAAACACATATACACCCGACTTCCTTAAGCTTTAGACACACATATTGCCCATTAACACGAGATTCAAGCACTTCCAAGAATTGATGCTAATTTGACCAAACCATATCGGGATTCATTCACATAGCATTAATACATGTTAAATATGGGGTGTTACATCCACCCCCCATAGGAACATTTGTCCTTGAATGTTAGCACAATTGGGTAGCTTAACCATGTATAAACCTTTATTTAAACAAACCTTTGACAGCAAACTAAGTATTTAATCACACATACCTATTAGTATTCTGATTTCGCATGTTTGGAATTCTCCTTAGCTTCAAATAAGTGAGTGTATTTTGATTTCATCATGTCCTCGGCCTCCCAGGTTATCTCTTCTGCTTGCTGATTTCTCCTAAGTACCTTCACTGAAGCTATTTCTTTATTCTTCAACTTCCTAACTTGATGAAACAGAATAGCAATGGGTACCTCTTCATAAGTGAGATCTTCTGTAACCTGCACATCCTCAATAGGTGTGATACAGTATGGGCCAGCTACGTATATTTGAAGCATTGATACATGGAAAACTGGATGAACCATTGAAAGCTCTTGGGGTAGCTCTAAGTTATATGCAAACTACCCGATCTTCTTAATAATTTTATAAGGCCCTATGTAACGTGGTCTTAGTTTTCCTTTCTTACAAAACCTTATAACACCTTTCATTGGAGACACCTTTAAAAATAACCAATCCCCTACTAAAAATTCCAGGCTCTCCTCCTAGTAAACCACATATGATTTGTGACGAGTTTGGGCCATTTCTAGCTGTTATTGTATTACCTTAACTTTCTCTATGGATTATTGCACTATATTTGGCCCAGGCAAGGTGGTTTCTCCAACCTCAAACCATCCAATTAGCGATCTACACTTCCTTATATACAAAGCTTCATAAGGTGCTATCTTGGTACTTGAATGGTAACTATTATTATATGCAAATTCCATAAGGGGCAAATTATCCACCCGGCTACCTTTAAACTCCAATTCATGATGTCACAAACTTGTTCGTGATTCCAATGAACCGTGCATCATAGCAAACTTTCACTGCTCTAGTTGGTAGTCTGCCTAACTCCCGAAGCTTAGCAGAACTTAGAAAGGCTAAGCTTAAGAAACTTTACGAAGGAACTTGGAAATTTGGAGGAAGAAAGATCTCTTTATTAGATAGAACTCTTAACCTTTACAATGCTTGATTGCTTGTTGATTTCTTGATGGTGAAAATGAGAAGCCTAAGGGGGCATTTATACTAGCCCCTTCCCTAAATGGACAGTTAGGATCACTTTGATCTAATGGCTACAATTGTTAGCCTAGAACTTTTCTACAAAATACCTAAGATATTTCTTACTAAATATCGAAGATATTTATTTGTAAAGATTAGCCTAGAGTCTTCTAGAATCTCCTAGGTCCTTCTTGCAAGATCTACTTTTCTCTAGGGAATTCTAGAGAATTCTGGAGTCTTCCAAACTATTCTAGAGAACTCCACACGTCTCTAGACCTTCTAGACTATTCTAGAGAAATCTACACATCTCTAGAAACTTTTAGACTATTCTAGAGAATTCTACACATCTCTACAACCTTTTATATATCTCCAGAGAATTCTTGAATGCTCCCACCAGATGTGGACATTTTTCAGGCATATTTTGGGTAGAATTTTACCTGTTCATCACATTCTCCCCAACTCAATCTGGCACTGTCCTTGACGTAATTCTACAGTAGGAACTCCCTATCTTCCACCCTCGAACTACCACACTTTCTCGTCCCGTCCCCTTATGGCCTTCTCTAGAGTTGGCTCCCTTGTCATGCCCGAGGTGTGCCACTGTAGCTTCTTCTCTCTTGGCTCCCTTTGATGCCTCCTCTTCCGACATCTTCCCACCTCAATGAGCGTGGTACATGACCGTGGTGGATTATCTTGGAACCCCTCCACAAGACGCATGGCTGTCAACTGCACTTGTCCCTCTAACTTGGACTTCTGCATTAAAAGCACCACGCAGGACCTTCCCTTCTCCAAAACCACGAGTTGTTAGAGGTAGGGGTCAATCACCGTATGATATGTCTGAAAAAATTCCTTCCCAAGGATGACATCAAAGATATCATTTGGGGTGACATAGAACTTGGTATTGCTATGCAACAATCCCAACTCTATATTGACTCCTTGGGCTACACCACACACAGGAGTCACTAGCACATTGACTGTCCTGAGTTGCGCATTGCTAGGAGCATATTTCAGCGCCAACTTAGCCGTCACAGACTTAGTCATGACGTTAGTCTCTATGCTTGTATCAATTAAGGAAAGAGCAGGTCACCCATTGTTCATTATTCCCACATTTTATGCCACGCATTCTTTTGGCTTCTCTGGTTGCTACGTGATTGCTCTGTACAACCTAATCATGCCAACATATTCAATGTCCAAATCTTCCCCCGATTTGGGCACCTTTTCCTGTGCCTCGATTGGACTGAGGAGTGGGGATGGCCCTTATCTTAGTTTCCTCCTGTTGTTGCTCCCCGATCAAGGCCAAGAGTTTTCTACTTTTAGGGTATTTTCTTGCCTTGTGTGGCCCATCACAAAAGAAACAGCTGATCAGGGTCCTCAGGTTAGCCTGGTGTTCCTTGAATCCCTTTATCCTCTTCATTGCTTCCTTGCCTTGTTGTGGGTTTCCCTCGCTCTTCTCCTTGTCGCCCTCATCTTTGGGTTTAGGTTTCTCTACTTTCCTAAACTCAATAAGGTACTCGGAAATGGATATAGTAGTGGTCAAGTCTTGAGCCCCTCTCCTTTGAACCTTAAGCCCTGCCCACTGTGAATTCCTTCTGGGTAATCAGGGATCTCAAGAAGTACCTAAGTGAATTCCTTCACATACTCCCGTATGCTCCCTTCATGTTGTAGATGCCTCAGCTTGCCACAAGACTTCTCTTCCATATTACTTGGGTAGAACTACTTCTTGAGTTCTGCCCTGAAATCATCCCAGGTGCGAATGGAGCAAGTACTCTTCTCTATGTCGCCTTGTATTCTTCTCCACCATACCATCGCGGTATCTTCCAGGTAGAGACTGACTATATCCATCTTTAGGGCTTCATCCATTATGGTGAGCGCCCTAAAATATTGCTCCATGCTCCAGATAAAATTATCTAGCTCCCTCGCATTTCTCAACCCTTTGAAAGACTTAGGTCATGGAACATCCAACTTCGCAGGTGTAGTCCTTACCTCAGACGTACTCGTAGTTCCCTGGGCAAGAGCCCTTTTACACATTCTAAGCTAATCCTCCATACTTTCCAGCTTGTGCAAAATCATCCTTAGCTCTTCCTGCATCGAAGAAATCTCCACCTTGTGAGTCTCCTCCACAACCTTCATACTGTCGAGACATTTGGCTAGGATTTGGTTCATAGCAAATTGCATCTCCTCCCACAATCCTTCTACTCCTTGTTTGACCTCTTCGAACTTCTTCTACCTGTCAGCTATGGCCAACTCCACCTTGGCTAGTCGTGTCTCAAACTCCCCCACGACATCCCAGGAGCGAGACCTTTGGCCCCTGGATTTCTCCTTGCCAACTTGGGTGATTTTACTACCGCCTTTCATACCTCCTAATATTTTGACGGTCTATGAACCTTGGGCTTTAATACCAACTGTCATAGACTTGGTCATAATTCCAATGATCGTGCAGCTTAACAAACTTTGACCGCTCTAGCTGTTAGTTAGTCAAACTCCCGAAGCTTAGCAGAACTTAGAAAGGCTAAGCTTAAGAAACTTTACGAAGGAACTTGGAACTTTGGAGGAAGAAAAAGCTCTTCGTTAGAGAAAACTTAAGTTTTTCAATGCTTGATTTCTTGTTGATTTCTTGATGGTGAAAATGAGAAGCCTAAGGGGGTATTTATACTAGCCCCCTCCCTAAATGGACAGTTAGGATCACTTTGATCCAATGGCTACAATTGCTAGCCTAGAACCTTCATACAAAATATCTTAAGTTATTTCCTACTAAATATCTAAGATATTTACATGTGAAGACTAGCCTAGAGTCTTCAGAAGCTCTTAGGGCCTTCTTGCAAGATCTACTCTTCTCTAGGGAATTCTAGAGAATTTTTCGGAGTCTTCCAGACTGTTCTAGAGAACTCCACGCATCTCTTGAACCTAATAGACTATTCTAGAGAACTCTACACATCGGTAGAACCTTCTAGACTGCTCTAGAGAATTCTACACATCTCTAGAGCCTTCTACATATCTCTAGAGAATTCCTGAATGCTCCTCCCGGCTGTGGACATTTTTCAGGCATATTTTCTATAGTTATTGACCTGCTCGTCACAATAAGCTCGTAATATATCTTCAAGTGTCTGAATGGTGCACTCTACTTGACCTTCAATTTGAGGTTAGAATGTTGTACTCAAATTTACTTATGTCCCTAAACTCCTTTGGAAGGACTTCCAAAACTTTGTAGTGAATTGAGCTCCTCGACTAGATATAATGGAGACTGGGATGCTATGTAGCCTGACTATCACTTTGAGGTATAGCTTAGCATAATCTTCATTTGTATAATCACTCCTGACTGGTAAGAAGTGTGCTGACTTTGTGAGTCTGTCAACTATTACCCATATAGAGTCAAACTTCTGAAATGAGTGAGGCAAACCTGTAACAAAGTCCATATTGATCATATCCTACTTGCAAGTTGGAAGTTCTATACACTGCATATAACCTCCTGGCTTTTGGTGTTCTACCTTCATTTGTTGACAATTTGGACATTGAGCCATAAATTCTGCAAGGTCCTTTTTCATGCCTCCCCACCAAAACACTCCCTTCAGGTTATGGTACATCTTAGTCGATCCTGGATGGATGGAATATCGGGAATGGTGGGCTTCTTCCATTATCCTCTTTCTTAACCTATTAATATCATACACACACAATTTGTTTTGGCAGTAAAGTATAATTTTTTAAGGACAAAGCCCTTTATCGCACCCTAACTCACCTTTTCCTTAAGCTGTAATAGAAAAAGATGCTCAAACTGTTTATCTTTCACCTCCATTACTAATGAAGATGTCGCTGTATTATGTACAATAACCCCTTCCTTTGGGGTTTCAAGAAGGCAAACCCCTAAAATGGCCAGTTGACATAGATCATTAGCCATCCATTGACTAACCATGGCCTGATCACTAGTAGTCATAACTGCCTTACAACTTAGAGCATCAACTACCACATTTGCCTTCCCCAAATGGTATAGTATACCAACGTCATAATCCTTTTTTAGTTCTATCCATCTCCAATATCTCAAATTTAGATCCTTCTGCTTAAAAATGTATTGAAATCTCTTATGATTAGTATATATGTCAATGTGAAGCCCATACAAATAGTGAAATCATACTTTCAAAGCAAACATAACCACTGCTAGCTCAAGATTATGCATTGGGTAATTCTTCTTATGTGGTCATAGCTGTCTGGAATCATAAGAAATTATCCTACCATGCTGTGTTAGCACACACCCTAAGCCAACTCCTAAAGTATCACAATACACTGCATACCCCTTGGTGCCTTCTAAAAATACTAGCACAGGAGCAGAAGCTAGATTATTTTTCAGTTCCTCGAAGCTCCTTTCATATGCATCATTCCATTGGAACTTGGTTGCCTTATGTGTCAACTTTGTTAGAGGTGCATAAATGGAAGAAAAACCTTCAATAAACCTTCTATAATAACCTGCGAAACCTAGGAAGCTCCGCACTTCCGTGGGTATCATTGGCCTTGGCCAATCTTTCACAGCATCTGTCTTTTGTGAATCAACTCTTATTCCCTCCTCAGACACAATATGACCTAAGAATGACACTGAGTTTAGCTAAAATTCACATTTAGAAAACTTGGCATATAACTGTCGATCACAAAGAACATGTAACACTTGTTGTAAGTGATTTGCATGGTCCTCTTCTGACCTTGAATATACCAAAATGTCATCTATAAATACTATCAAGAACATGTCCAAGAATGACTTAAATACCCTGTTATCAGAACCGTAAAAACAGATGGTGCATTCTTTAGCCCAAATGACATAATAAGAAATTCAAAGTGACCGTACCATGTTCTAAAAGCAGTCTTAGGTATATCTTCTGCCTTCACACTCACTTGGTGATACCATGATCTCATATCAATTTTGAAAAGCATTTGGCACCCTGTAACTGATCAAATAAATTATCAATTCTGGGGAGGGGGTATTTATTCTTAATTGGCACCCTATTTAATTGTCGATAGTCAATATACTTTCTCAAGATGATAACCTTTTTGCATACAAATAACACTGGTGCATCCAGGGAGACACACTAGGTCTTATAAAGCCTTTCTCCAATATGTCTTTCAATTGCTTTCTTAATTCACCTAACTCTGTCGGGAACATTCTATATGGAGGGATAGAAATAGGTTGAGTGTCTAGAAGTAAGTCAATCCAAAATCTATTTCTCGTTCAGGAGGTAAGCCTGGAAGTTCATCAGGGAACACATCAACAAATTCATTTACTACTGGGACTGATTGAAGAGTTGAAAATTCTGCCTCCATGTCCATTACTCTAACTAAATGACATATAAATCCCTCATATATCATCTTTCTAGCCTTAGGATAAGATATAAACTTCCCTTTTGGTGCCCCAACATTGCCTTTCCATTCAAGAACTGCCTCATTCGGAAAGTGAAAGTACACTTTCTTAGTTCGGTAATCCACTTTGGCATAGCAAGAAGATAACCAATCTATACCCATTATAACATCAAATTCCACCATTTCTAAGTCAATAAAGTTAGACAATGTGTCACAGTCACAAATAGTTACTACATAGCCATAGTAAACCTTTTTATCCATAATAAATTCACCGCTTGGTGTAGACACTTCAAATGTTTTATTCAATAATTTGGATGTCCTCTTAAGCTTCCCAGCAACTAGTGGGGTAATGTATGATAATGTAGAACTAGGGTCAATTAATGCATATGCATTGTGTGAAAAGATGGACAATGTACCTATGACTACATCAGGTGAAGCTTCAAAATATTGTCGACTTCCCAGAGCATAAGTGAGATTGTGGACCCTGCTAGATCTAGTTGTTCATCTAACACCTCTACCATGACCCATAGGTTCTTGCTGACCCATACTTAATAGAGGAACTGTCCGATGATGATCCAACTGCTGACCTAATAGATTATGCCATATCACCCAAACACCTTCTCGGGCAATCTCTCATCATGTGCCCTGGCGCACCACACCAATAACAAACATCTATTCTAACATGATATATACCCAGATAACTTCTTCCATACTATTTATAGGGCTTGCTAGGAGTCATTGGCTGGCCTGTCGATCCTCCTTTTATCTTTGAACATTATCCCTCACCTCATTGACCATACTAATTACTTATAGACCCTTGAATCTATGGTGGAGCACAGGCTGTAGAATAGGAGAATGATGGCCTAGGTGGTCTATCATAAAACCGAGGTCTAAACTCACAATGGGATAGTGTAAACTGCCCTGAAGACTTAGTCCTCTTAGACTGTGCCCTTTCTAACTCCTGTGTCCTTCTTCTTTGACTTTGATCCTCCAATTTTTGTGCAAAAGCTTGCATTGTCGCCCTATCCATATATTTATTCAATGAAACAATAGTACAGTTTATGACTAAATACGTATCCATTCTATCCACATATCGATGAACTCTATCTATCATAGTAGCAACTACATTAGGAGCATACCTGGATAAGGAATTAAATTGGAGACTATACTCCCTCACGCTCATATTCCCCTGGAGGAGATTTAAGAACTGATCTGCATGGGTCTATCGGATCTCTTATGGAAAGTAATGGTCAAGAAAGGCCTCTTTGAACTCTTTCCAAGTGGTTGGAGGAGCATCGATATCTTTGGAATGCTTCCAAGCTTCATACCATAATATAGCCAAACCCTTCAACCTATAGGTTGCTAACTCGACAACTTCTGTACCACTCACATGGATAATATCTAAAGTGCATTGAATCTGATCAATAAAGTTTTTAGGATCTTCATTAGGATCAGACCCAGTAAAGGCTAGAGGGTCCAAATTAAGGAACTTATGTATCCTCAAGCCAGCTGCCCTATTTGCACCACATGTTCCCGTAACTTGACCTTCTTGTGTTCGTCCTTAGCCAGCAACTATAGGAGTCAATATTTGAACTGCATTTCTCAGACCCTGCACTGTAGCATCAATAGGTGGTTCTGGGGAATTTCACTATTTCTGGGTTCATCAAGAGCTGGAGGGATTAGAGATGTCCATGGCAGAGACTTATCTTGATCCTCATTTCATTGTCTCACATACCTGGCAAACCAGCCACCACTTTTACTGCCTTTCCTTTACTTTTGTTCTTCCTGGTTTCTGGCATACTTGCTCACTATACAAAACAATTTAGGAGTTAGACATAATTCATCTAGATCTATGGCACGATCTAACTAATGAAAGGAAAGTAACAACTCCTAAATTCTAGGTAGCCTCCTGCTTATAAATGTGGTGCACAACACATCGATAGACAAGACTCTACATTGTCATGGCTTTGTAGACTCCCTAGGATGACACGCTGTGATACCATTTCTGTGATGCCCCAAGTCCTATTAGGTCAGACCGGCACCTGTTGCCAATAAGGCTCGGGAGAACAAACCTATAGCTATACAGTTCCTACATATTTAATAATAGTTTTTTATAATTTAACATGCCTTTATGCAAGTAAACAGTGATATAGCCAAAAGGAAATGCATGTGACTAGGCTGTTGGGCCTACGAGTTCGAAAGTACGGGAGATAACCACACTTTAATTTACATAGTATACAAATCCTCTAGATAAGAGAAAGTATATAATAAGGGTCGTGATAGTCCCCAACTCAATTAACTGTACAATATAAACATATAAGCCTTAGATACACACAAAGCTCCGGAACAACCTAGAGCTCGATAATAGCAGCTGAATGTCCTAGATTCTACTGGGAAGATCTACTAGTACATGTACCTGCAGCATGAAATACAGGTCCACTGTAAGAGATGTCAGTATGAGATAATGTACTGAGTATGTAACGCATAAAATATTTTATATAAAGAAACAATTTCAAATGAAACTATGCACAAGTTTGGAATAAGAGACCACCTTTGGATATACTTTGAGATCATATACTTTATGTTCTTTATATTACCTTACCTTTACTATATAATTTGTGGACATCATGTACTGTAAATGACCAAATGATCAGTGATAAACTATATGGAGTCGTCCCTGGCTAGATTCTTCCTTAAACTTTCAGGCTACCACCATGATAGAATCATCCCTGGCTAGGTGATGTTTCCACCCCTTGGTCCACCACCCATCAAAAATTATATTCTTTATCTTTCAGTTGCTTTGGATAAGATACTTTTGGTGGTCAAAATATTGGAGCTTTAGAGCTCTATATACAACATATGATGTATATATAATCACAGAAGACAATATGACAATGAAAAAAGCATGTGACACACATAATGAAATACATATGAGGTGAAACAACTCCTAAACATTATTTAGCAACAAAAACTCATGTAACTTAGTATTCACGTGTATATGCAAATTTGAAAGTGATTATGTGCATGAGCATATGAAAATTTGAAAAAAAAAATAATGGAGACGCAGTGAATAGTTGTGTCAGAGTAGGCAACTACCTTTATCTACCAAGGAGGACTCTATGTTTCATGCCAAATGATATGAAATCAAGTAGCCTTATAAACCTCGTTACTACCTTGGAGTGGCTGCTTTTCCCTTAAATATTTATCTACTGCATATTAGGCAATAAGAAGAGTATTATAGCAATTCAATACTTCTAGTCGTTCCAATATCATAAAAAACTAACATCCACACAGCAAGCTTATAACTATAGCCCAAAAGGCATTCCTTGAATCTTGTCACTTATAATCGCATCTTCTTGCAACCATTCTTATATATACCTCATATACATCTTGTTTTTGAACCATAATAGTCATACAACAACCCACAAAGCATAGCACATAATAATACTACATAACCCACAAATGGACTGCATAACGTTACCCCTCCCCCCCAATCCCACTACATTTCAATGTCGACAATTCCAAACTTGTTCCAACTGTAACCAAAATGTTCCAATAACATTTATACACACCAACGGTGCTAAAATAGTCATAAAATGTCATCCAAAAAGTCATGAAGGACGTGAGCCAATAGTTTTCCATCCAACATCCCACAACTTCCAACCAACATCACACTTAAGTTAGCACAATCAAACGATTATTTGAATGAAACCAAAGTCAGGGCAAAATCCTTACGGTAATATCTATATCTCAAACTATGTTAACAACATCAAATTCTCTTACTTTGTTTAGGGTTGTGATATCCTCAATTTAACACAAAATACATATACACCCAACTCCTTTAAGCATTAGATGCACATATCGCCCATTAACATGAGATTCAAGCACTTCCAAGAATTGACGCTAATTTGAACAACCCATATCAGGATTCATTCACATAGCATTAGTATATGTAAAATGTGGGGTATTACATCCTCATCCTCATGCTCCTCTCTTGGGTCCATAGGGATGTCATCCTCAACTGGTTCAGTGAACTGTGGTCCAATCTGAAGCTGGACTTTGGCAAGGTCATTGAGAGGATATTCCACCTCAACCTGTTGTAACTCCTCTCTCATGGAAGTCCATCCGCCAATCAGCGTCTCACCATCTCTAGGACATACATGCAGCCAGCAATCAACTTGTCCCAGTAGGCTCTCTTTGTTGTGGTCAAGACTGAGCCCAAGGTCACATCAGGCCCATTAATCTTGGTGGAAACACGGGGGGTGCCTGAATGATCAAGAAGTATCGGCCTCCTCTTCAAGGACATGTGTAGCATGACATGAAGCAATTATGAGTCCCCCAAAAGAATACTTGCAACCCTTATGGGTCTTGGCCATCCTCATTGCCGACCTAAAGATCACTCCACAGTTCAGTTGCATGACCACCATGATCGCATACTTGAGGAACACTCTATCTCTCATGACATTGGTGAAGTGCTTCCCTGGAAAGAACGAGTATGTCATGATCTTCACCATAACCCACGCTGCCTTGGACACGTAAGCAAAAGGAAAGGAGAGGTGATAAGCCCGCTCAGCATGTCAGACCCATTTAGCCATGGACCCCCTCCAGGATTTAGTTTGTCTGATGGCCTGATAGGGTGGGTGAAGACAAAACTCATTGAATGTTCCAGCGGGAATGTATTTAGGGGTGCCTAGGACTGGTTGATGGCAAGGGGTGAGAAGTTCACCTCAAGTCCTCGAACAATCATCGATTAGGACCATAGCTCTTTACTCAAGTTGGCGTAGAATTCCCTAACCAAGCTCAAGTTACATGGCATAAGTGATGGGAACAAGAAACCCAAACTTAGTTAATTGCACCAGTTCAAAATATGAGGGTACTCATCTCGCAGGGACTCTACATCAATTGGTACATCATGGTAGTACTTTGTCTCATCATGAGAATGATACTATCTCTTTCCCTCTCTGTTGACACCCTTATCCCCGTATTGGGTCTGTTGACCCCTCCTAGTGTCCCTGGAATGTCGGGGGCAACTCATGTCTATTTCCTCGTGTTGGAAGCCATTGGTCTGCTTAACTGACCACCTCGTCGTGCACTTGAAGAAATAGTACCTATAAAATGAAAGGACAAAATCAGGGCTTAAACTCAAAGACCATGAGCCCACACTTAACTCAAGTCCATAAAGTGGGGGTACTCTGACTTCCCCAAGACATACGAGCTACACCACTTCACAATTCCATTCCCTCACATCATGTTTGACGGTTACGAGTATAACTTTACATTCCATCTCAATGTTGAATAAATCAATCCCCCTACCACAAGGATTCAACCCTACACTTCAACTTTTACATGAATGCACAAATCTATTATAGACCAAACAATAAGTGTGGTGAAGAACCAACAACAACCCCTCTACGACACTTACAAGCATACTCCCCTATCAACATGTTCGAATTCAACAAAATGCTTAAATATTTGGCACATGCCAAAATATGAACACCAATTTGAACACAAGGTACGGGAAAGGACACATAACCCCCCCAAACTCTTGACTAATTATAGGAACAAATTCGACCTAGGGTTTTCACCCATACAAATCATATATAAAAATCACTCTGATGAACAATTTAACCAAAATAAAAAGGCACCCACAAGCAGTAATTAAGATTCAACCAATAACAAATAAGATATCACTTCAAATTCCCCCCCCCCCAAATCCATGGACGAATTTGAACCTTACAAGTGTGGAACCAAGTGAAATTGAAGTGAAGAAACATACCTTGCTTGAAGAATGATTGTTATGTAATGGAACTTGTGACCCATGTGGTCTGTGATGCAAATGGTCTTCAAATGTTAGGAGGAAGAGGAAGAAGGAAGAAATATAGGAAGGATAAGGGTTTGGGTCGGGGTAACATAATAAATTGGAAAGAAAACAAGATAAAAATGGTTTAGCAGACTTAAAGAGGGTGGTGCCACATCCGCACTTAGAAAAATTAACACGTCTCCAGGTTCCCTCTGTATTGAGGAGAGAATTCATATTTATACTTGTAAACTATTTTTCCTTGTTACTTTACCTTTACTGTATAAACTGTGCATACCTATAATACAAATGACCAACAGATTAGTGGTAAAATTGTATCGGGATCGTCCGTAGCTAGGTTCTTCCTTAACCCCTCGGGCTACCACCTTTGATAGGATCATTCCTAACTAGGTGATGCCTCCACCCCTCGGGCTACCACCCATTAATAAAAAATATATTTTATCTTTTAATTACCTTTGAGATTATTCTTTCGGTGATCATAATATTGGAGCTATAGGTTGTAGATGTAGCATGTCACATGTAAATAATCATACAAGATAGTATGGCAATGGAAAGAGTATGTTATATAAATAATGTGATGTGCATGAAATGAAACAACTTGTGAACTTTATTTAGCAACAAGAACCCATGTAACTTGTCCACATGTATATGCAGATTTAGAGGTAATTATGTATAGAAACATGTGAACATATGAATGAGTGGAAACATGTTAAATAGTGTTGTCGAAGTTGGTAATGGCTTTATATACCAAGGAGGGATCTATGTTTCACGCCAAATGATATGAAATCAAGTAGCCAAAGTAGTGGGAATTCGCATTTGCTCCGCGACGTGGAGGCAACATGAACCCTAACTTCATAAATTCACTTACCTGTGTGCAGAAATAGTGGACCTCCTCAATGGGTCTGCTTCATAGAACCATCTCAAATGCTCACTATTTTGAGCATCCTTAGTTTTAAATATTTTTTGTTCCAAGCCTCAAAAAATTTATCAAACTCCTGGACACGCTTCAAGACACTAAAACCAATGTATCAGACCAATAAACCACAAAAAATTCCCAATGGATCATTGGGAATTGAGGATGAAAAAAGTCATGCAAAATTGTTTAAAGGTCCACGCCGCAGACACATCAAAGACCTGTACTTGTACAAGTTTTTCTCACTTTGTGTATGGGAGCTGATTTTCTTTATTATTTTTTTGAGTAAAATAAAAACAATATGATTAGCTAACCATGAGTTGCCTCCCATGCAGTTCCTAATTTAATGTCGCGGCACAACACATGATGTGCTCATTTATATTTCGTCAACTCAATGGCCTCCACTGTTTCATTCGCATCCATACGGTAATAGTGCTTGACCTATTGACCTTCACCAAAAAGGTTTGGTTCGTGGTCAAGTCCTTTAGCACCACCATACCATGGGATGTGGTTGCTACCACCATATATGATCCACTCCATTTGTCCCTCAATTTCCCCGGAAACAATTTTAGAAGTGAGTTGAAAAGCAATACCTGTTGGCCCGGCTCAAAGCTCCTCTTGACGTGCCAGTCGTGCCACTTCTTTGTCTGTTTCTTTTAGAGCTTAGCATTCTCATAATATTGGAGCTAGAATTCATCCAACTCCTCCAATTGTTCAAGTCTCTTCTTGCCAGCAAGCTCAGGGTACAAATTTAACTTTTTAATTGCCCAATATGCTTGATGCTCGAGCTTTATAGGCAATTGACAGGCATTACCATACACCAATCCGTAAGGAGAGGTTTTGATATGGGTCTTGTATGCAGTCCGATATGCCCAAAATGCTTCATCCAGCTTTTCTGCCTAATCTTTCCTGATGGCATTCACGATCTTCTACAATATCTGCTTCACCTCCTGGTTGGATACCTCAACCTACCCACTTGTTTGCGGATGATATGTTGTGGCCACTATGTGCGTTATTTCATATTTAGCAAACAAGTTCTTCACTGTTTGATTAAGAAAGTAGGTACCACCATCACTGATAATATCTCTTGGAGTACGAAACCATGTGAAAATGCTCTTTTGGAGGAACTTGCTCACCAACTTAGCATCATTGGTTGGAAGGGTTGTTGCTTCCACCTATTTGGAAACGTAGTGCATAACTACCAGAATTGAATGACAACCAAATGATGGTGGGAATGGTCCCATAAGTTCAATACACCAAATATTGAAAATCTCCACTTCCAGAATATTGTTTAAGGGCATGTCATGCCTCCAAGTTATAGCACCAATATTCTCACAAGCATCATAGGCCCTGGAAAAGTTAAATAGCATCTTTGAACAAGGTGGGCCAGAAGAAACCTGATTGTAATACCTTATGCGCTGTTTGGTCACCACCAATATGGCCCCCATATAGGGAGGCATGACATCTGTCCAGAATTTGCTTCATATCCGCCTCTAGAACACACCTCCTTACATTGATATTAGCTCCTTGTTTGAATAGGTATGACTAATCCCATATATATGGCTTAGAATCATGGTCCAACCTCTTCTTCTGTTGGTATGTTGCATCAGGTTGGAACATACTGCTTACCAAGTAATTTACTATATCTGCATACAATGGTATTGTTCCACCTCAATGGATAATAGCTCGTCAAGAAACGCTTCTCCGATTTGTAATTGCTCCCCTATGTGAGCATTAGTCTCCAGATGAGATAGATGATCAACAACCTGGTTCTCGCTCCCCTTATGATCCCGGATCTCAATATCTAACTCTTCGAGCAAAAGTATCCATCTGATCAGGTAAGACTTAGCATCCTTTTTATTGAACAAATACTTCACTGTCCAATGGTCTATGAACACCACCACTTGGGTCCCCATGAAATAGGCTATGAACTTATCAAACACATACACTAGTGTTAGCATTTCCTTCTAAATAACAATGTAGCTGCTTTCTGTTGCATCTAAGGTGTTGGTGGCATAATATATGGAGCGAAAAACTTTGTCCCTATGCTACCCCAGCACCGCTCCCACTGTCATGTTACTGGCATCACACATTAGCTCGAATGGGCATCGGAGCCTCCACTAACTTCTTTTTTTGCATCTCGAGTGCTTGTAAATAAGAGTCATCAAAGTGAAATGGTACCTCTTTCTCTAACAAGGCACATAGTGGCTTCGTGATCTTCGAGAAGTCTTTAATAAACTTACGTTATAAACCATCGTCTTAGAAAGCTTCGGACTCCTTTGAATGAAGCTGGTGGTGGCAGCTTGTCGATCATCTCTATCTTCACTCTGTCCACTTCAAACCCTTGTTTAGACATTTTGTGGCCTAAGACTATTCCCTTCTTAACCAAGAAGTGACATTTCTCCCAGTTAAGAATGAGGTTAGTCTCTTCGCATCTTGCTAGTACTCTGTCTAAATTCTGCAAGTAGCTCTCAAATGAATCACCGAAGACAGAGAAGTCATCCATGAACACCTCCACAAAGTTCTTTACCATGTCATGAAATATATCCATCATGTACCTTTGGAATGTAGTTGGTGCATTGCACAAACCAAAGGGCATGTGTTTGAAAGCATAAGTCCCATATGGGTATGTAAAAGTTGTCTTTTCTTGGTCTTTGGGTGCAATAGTTATCTAGTTGTATCCTACGTACCCATCCATAAAGAAATAGTACTCCTGCTCAGCTAGTTTGTCCAGCATATGATCAATAAAGGGAACGGGGTAATGGTCTTTCCTGGTGGCCTTATTCAATTTTCTGTAATCTATGCAGACTTGCCGCCCTATCACCGTCCTAGTTTATATCAGCTCATTTTTCTCATTGGTGAAAACTGTTATCTCACCATTCTTGGGGACACATTGTATAGGGTTTACCCATTTGCTATCTAATATGGGGAAGATGATCCCTATATCCAACTACTTTATGACCCCCTTCTTCATTACCTCTTTCATAGTTGGATTTAGCCTCCTATGCGGTTGAGCCATTAGCTTGTGGCCCTCTTCCATGAATATTTTATGCATGCACAGGGCTAAGATAATTCTATGTATGTTAGACATCTGCCACCCAATGGCTCTCTTTCATTTCTTTTTCACCACAATAGCCGCTTCTACCTAGGCTGCAGTAAAGGAAGCAGACCGGATTACATGTAATGTATTATTTTTGCCAAGAAATTCATACCAGAGATGGAATAGTAGCTGCTTCAACTCCAACTGAGGAGCTTCTTCCACTGAGGGTTTGGGAGGCGGTCCCAACACCCTATTCAAAGGTTCTTTCATCTTTTTCAACATACTCACATTGTGAGTATTCAACACCTTTAAAATTCCTCGGGCCTCAGCATCATCCACTAGCCCTTGATTCAGCAACATCTTGGCTAGTAGATCTTCAATCTCAAATTGGCTCATAATTACTATAGTAATTATTACTATGATCGCTGCCAGATCCTCATACGCAGCTGGTAGCTTCATTACCTTATAGACACCAAATACTTCCACCTTATCATGAGCTCTCATGGTGAACTTCCTACTACAGCATCGATCAATGCCCCCTCTTATGGAATGGAATAGGCACCCAAGTTTAAATGGGACCTCAAGGTCTGGCTCAAAATCTTGGATGACGAAGTCCATAGGGAAAATGAGAGACCTTACTTCGATTAAGACATCCTCCATTACTCTGTCTAGCCTTGCCAATGACCGGTCTGCCAGCTATAGCACAATAGTCATAGGCTTCAGCCTACCAAGCCCTAACTTTCAAAATAGAGAAGTGGCATAATGTTTATGCTAGCCCTAAGATTACATAAGTCCCTGGCATTCAGACGACTCCCGATAGTTACTTTCAGAGTGAAGCTACCTGGATCTTTATGTTTTTCTAGCAAGTGTGATCTGTTGAGAATCTTGGAGCTGCATGCCTTCTTTAGTGCCACATTCTCATATTCAACCCACGTAGTCTTGTTAGACACTATATCCTTGATATATTTAGCATATTTTGGGATCCCCTGCTATACATCAATTAATAGTAAGTTAATTTGTACCTATTTTAGAAGCCCAATGAATTTCTGAAAGTAGTCATCCTCCTTCTTCTTTTTAAGCTTCTATGGGAATAGGGGAGGAGGATTTGGCAATGGGGTTGCCTCATCAGTGCTAGGGCTAGGATTGTCAGCCTCATTGTACTGTGTACAATCCTGGTCATCCCTCTTTTTCTTTTTGGGGACCAATTTAGTTAAGGGCCTCCCATTTCTTGTGCTGACCTCGCCGACCTACTTCAAGCTAGGATCAGTGTTCCCAGGTAGGCGTCCTTGAGGACTGGAGTTTATTGAGTTGGCCAACTATCCCAACTATTTTTCTAAATTTTGTGGATCCTGCTTGTTCCTTTGAATCTCCTCATCTTGTCTGTTTTTGTTCGCTAAGATCTGCCTCAATACCTCACTGTCTATCATGGTGTTTGGGTTGGCCTGTCATATAGGCTATTAGGATAGAGGATTTTGATATGTATTTCCCCTCGTGGTCTTTGCTCCGGTGGCCCATGCTTCTGCTTATTACCACCCGATGAGAAGTTTGGGTGGTTCCTCCAATTTGGGTTAGAAGTGTTCCTGAATCCTTGAGAGCACCCTCTGTTAGCATTGCCCACAAAGATCACTGCCTCATGGTTAGATCCATAAGATTTAGCCATGTGATCTCCTCCCCCACATACATCACACCAACCCAGTTGTTGCTACTGTACCATATTAACAGGGGCTTGCTGCTGACCTGCTGCCAATGGTCCTCAATGTTTCAGATGCAAAGCCAAGTTATTGAAGTTCATAGTCATCATGTTCTGTATATCTATCATTTAAGCTTGCAAGCTCATTACTGCATTAATTTCTAACACCCCGATTTGCTTTTGGACTGTCAGTTGGTTGTATCCTTCATTCCACTCTTGATTACCCTGGGCAATTTTGTTGATAAGGGCATACAGATCATTGTATGTCTTCTCCAGTTCTTGACACCCTGCAGCTGAATCAAGAAGAATCTTGGCATTGGGTTCCAAACCTTCAATAAAGATATGGACCAATACCTTGTTAGCTTTGCAATAAGGTGGTCAATTTATCATTAAAGTTTTGAACTTGCCCCATGCTTGATAGAGATTCTACCCTGCCCTTTTCTGCAAACTCAGGATCTCGCTTCTAAGTTTGGTTGTCTTGCCAAATGAAAAGAATCTAGTGAGAAACTTGCAAGCCAAAACATCTCAGGATGCTATGTAGTTTGGTAGCTGAATTGTAACCACTTTTGGGCTTCCCCCAGTAGTGAAAAGGGGAACAATGTCAACCTCACATAATCACAATTTACTCTTGTGGGAATGAAAGTATCAGCAATCTCAAGAGAATTCTGGAGGTGGACCTGTGGATCTTCATGAGGAAGCCTGGTGAACTACCCAGTAGAGTGTAACAATTGGACCATGTTTTGCTTGAGCTCCCACAGGCCACGAGGATTAGTCTTGATGAAAGAGCTTGTGACATTTGTAGTTCTCTGGATTTCAATATTGCTCACTGGCCTTGGTGCCAGTGGTGCATCAGTAGTACGTGCTCTTGGTACAGGTAGGTTGTTGTTTTTTATGTGCTTTACAATATGGACAACCTATACCTTGTTATCCTCTTGTTCCTCCTGCTCTATGAGTTCAGTTGGCAGAGTTTCGAACGAAACCCCTACTCTCCTATTAGGTTGATAAAAACAAGAGCCCTGATCTTCCACCTTATTTATCAATCACCTGCATAAAGATACTACTAAGATCAAATGTAGCGCACACAATGAAACAAGACAACTTTGAGAATTAACCATTTTACCTCAAATCCTGGGCAACAGAGCCAAAAACTTGTTCCTCCCTAACACATGCAAATGTACGTGATCTTCAAAAGTAATATAGTAGCCCAAATTAAAGAGTTGGGTTGTCGAACCCAAGGGATTGAATGTAATTAGTAACTTCTCTTGGTTATCATGTTTATGGTTCTTTAGTAACAAAGGATTGGATTTAGGGAAATTAAATTATAAAGAACAACTTTCTAGTAAAATAAGATGATTTTTACACACAATATCAGTTAAGAAGCAATTCCAAGGTTATACCCTTTACGATTCTATCTAGTTTTAACAAGGTCAATCTATGTATGGTCTTCGGATTATTGATTCAAGGATTTAATTTACCTGAACAGGGTTGCATGCCTCTGTCGGCCTACTGTTATTGACTACCTAACTACATCATTGACGGTGATAGACAAACCAATATAAATCCATTAAAGCTATCCTTCCGTATATAAACCAAGCAAGGTGTAAGGATAGTTTTCACGGGTCTTCCTTACACGAATCATCCTATTTCCTAGTATTGAACAAGCTCCCCACGCTATTGTGTTCTATCCACTTCAACATATCTCGAATCCAGAGTGAACAATGAATTTACTCCCTAGTTGGCCAGAATATGAAGTACAGATGAATATAACATAGGAATAATTGGAAAAAACCATTCATAGATGTTAAAAGTTAAGAACTACACATAGTCTATAGCTACAACCCCAGAATATGGAGACATAGCCACTCATGAATGTGGAATACATCATGAATAAAGTGGAAATCATCAAAAACAAAAATCTAAAGATAAAACTAACCAAATCAAGGTGGAAAAGAGTTCTCCATCGTCCCTCCTAGAATTCTTGCATAAAAAATAATGTAAAAAACTAAAACCTAAGATAGAGTAACAATAAAAATCACATAATTTAACTTTTTTGCATCGGGTCCTCAGGTCCGTGATGCGAACCCCTTATACTTCTGACTTTTCTCTTGAATTGCTAACTAGGCAGTTTTGTATATCTTTTGCACAGGTCTGCGATGCGGACATTGTGCACTTTTCAGCTTTGCGCCTTTTATGCATTTTCAGCTTTCACAACTTTGTTCCCAAGTACGCCACATGGACCTTTGGTCTTTTGGTTGTTTCTACTGACTTTCCTCCTCCAAGTTTCGGGCTATGTTCTTTCCACAAGTCCAGGTTCAACTCTGAACTTTCTAGTCAAAGCAAAAATCCTGCAAGAACACAACCAACAGGCGCACTTGGCCCTACATTAGCAAAATAAGAGAAAATGACACTCAAACACCTAGACTCTATTAACTTGGCCACCGAATTAGCTCTACTTATAGGTATTATTGGCTAACCAGGCATACGAATACCCCTAAGATTGTGGACCATTTCTGAAACCATATCTTCTTACCCAATCTACTTATGGAACCATGTTTCTATCATAATAACCACTACGACTGTCTCTTTAAGCTCCATCACTACCATAGTTCTGACATTGGTTTCCTTGACCTTGGCACAAATAGTCTTGATTAGACCCTTGGGCATTAGTTTGGAAACCCCCCATCTGATCATTCACAAAACAAGCATCCTCCTTTAAAATAAAGGTCCTCATATATGGGTGCACGTGGAGGTTGGTGAACTACCATATTTACTCTTTCTTGGTTTTTCTCGATAACCACATCCATGATTTTGCGAAGCCGAGCAAGTTGTTGCGTAATCTCCGCATTAATTTTAGTTTTCTCTGAACCAACATTCACAGCATATAAATCTTTTGTGGATCTATCTCATTGTCCCCATGCATAATTCATCTTAACCACTTATTCCATATGCTCTGCAATCCTTGAAAATGGTTGATCTAGAAACATAACTCCAATAATAGTGTCAGCACAAGCCTAACTATTCTCATCAAAGTCATTGTAGAATATCTCCACCAAGCGCATAGTAGAAGATCTCCACCAAGGCATCATCAACTGTCTTGCGGTCAGCGATGCTCCTCAAACATTTAGTAAACCATTCTCAAGTAGTACTTATCGAATCACCAGGAAGTTGCTCAAAAATGTTGATCTGGTCCTTTAATTTGAGCTTCTTCAATATAGGGAAGTACATCTCCAAAAAGGCATTCTGCAGATCAGTCCAACTAGTGATTAAGCCTTATGAGAGCTCAGATATCCATAATACGACATTGCCTATTAGAGACATTAAGAAGACATGAAGCCCCATAGCATCTTTAGACAGATTATGTATTCTGATCATCCTATTGCAAATAAATACCACATTGTGCAAGTGTTTATATGGATCCTCTGATGGTAAGCCCGTAAATGGTCCACGGTTCTGCAACATCTGAAGTAACCTACTAGTGATTGTGAACTTTGTGTTTGTCATTAGTGGTGGAAACATAATAGCTCCCATCGCATCTATAGCCATAGGAATCAACCTAGATTGATTCCATAGGTAAGCATTATCATTGAAATCCCAAGGCTATGGAATATTCTCCAAAGAAAGTGGGTTTTCTGTGCCATCATCATCATTGTTGTTTCGATTGAAAACTATATTGGCCATGTTGTTAGCATTTTATTGGGCCATTTTTCTTACAATTCTTTGGATCTCTTGATCAAGTGAAGTTAAAGGATCGCCTTGACACCTAGTATTGGCTTACACTAGTAGTATACCCAACAAAGAAATAATGACAAAAACAAAAACAAAAGTAAAATGCAAGCAAACTAAGTATTAACACGAGAATGACAATTACTAGTAAGTTCAACTAAGTCTAGCGTTATTCCTAGGCAATGCGCCACAATCATCGATCACGCCCAAGTTACACCTCTTTTTGAGAGGATAAAGTGGTCCTTGTCAAATGCAATACCTAACCAAGGTTAGGGTTGAACCATAGGGAATACAAAGACTCATAACAAATTCACCAATAAGCAATTCAAGTAATTAATATCTCAGTTCCCCAAGGGGGTTTGAAGTAATCAATAAGAAAACAAACTACACTAACTATAACGAAAGATAATCAATAATAAAGAGCAACTTGGGTATTGTGTTCCCTATATTCACCAACTAAATAACAATGGATAACCCAATTCTTGACTAAAGTATAGCATGCATGGTGGTAATTTAAGTTCACCAAACCCTTTGGTCAAAGGTGAGAAGCGAATTTTACTATGCGACTTAGCCCATCTCCATAGTGTGCAATACTAATCACTACCTATAGTACCAGTTAACCTTCCCTTGGTCTAGTTTGGTTGATTAGATGAGAACACATCACTAAATCCTATTGATCAATCTCTTTTCTTATTCATCACTACCTTGATCGAAAAAGTAATAGTAGGCAAGTTCTAATATTTGCCACCACTCAAAAACATGCAAAACGAAAAGAAATGTTTAATACATGCAAATACCTATTCTAAGAGTTGCAAATTACCTAGGTTTATTTGGTTAGATTTTCATGGTTCCCACAACCCCAAGTTGTGGATTTAGCTACTCATGCTATGGGTAGATGGAGAAAATATGAATTGAGAACATATAATTAAACATTTACCTAATTGAATTGAGAATCAAGCAAATCTAAAATTGATAGAGAATCACAAGATTTGAAGATCAAATTAATTCTCAAGTATATTCTCTTAATTTTCTATCTAAGTATTATATCCAACCCTAATTACAATGAAACTGATGACTCTATATAAAACATGACCTGAAAATACTATATATAGTAATTATAATTAATTCCTTTAATAAAATAGAAAACTAGTCGGCGAACTCCACGAAACCTATTTACGACTCGTAGAGGCTTCTAAGAGTGTAATCAGGGTCTAATAATCAGTTCTTGAGATCTTGGACTTCAATTCTGTGAAATATCTTCACGACTCATAAGTTGATTCACGTCTCATACTTCAAACTCATAGGCTTAAATTGCTTCAAATCATCCCTCTCTGCAAATCCTCATTAAACCTACCTATACGACTCATAGTATGCTTTACCACTCATATAGAGATCTCGTGGACTTGAACTTCAGATCTTAACCTTCACTAAAATTTGTCATGAAACTGCTTCTGCGACTGATAGAATGCTCTACACTAGTAAAGGGTCTCACAAATCAACCAAACACAGAAAACTCTATAATTTTGCCCCAAAATCATTCCAACCTACTTTCCTGCAACACTAAATACAAAAACACATAAAAACCATAAATGTCGCATTGGGAATACACAAAATCCTATGTTTTAGGCATCAAAAGTGCAGTATTTTAATAGCACATCAAACCACTACTTTTTCTCATCTATAAATAGGGTTGAGATTATATTTTATTTTCTCACATCAACTTACATTTCACGAAATGCATGGATCTTAATTCTCAAGCATCCATGACAAGGTAAAATTTTCCTTTTTTCTTTTATATCTTCTTTTGTGTATAATTGCTTTTTTTTCTTAGATCAATAGAAGAAATACTTATGCTTTCTTGAAGCTACACGATGAAGAATTTTTCATAACACATGAATTAGGTCTTGAAGTGTAAGGTGATGGAGCCGCATCCCCCACCTTAAGCAAGGTAACTTCATGGTAATTCTTATTGCACAAAGGAATGGATATTCATTACTATCTTAAGAATAAGGTAACTTGATAGTAATTCTTATCATGCAAAGCAATGGATACTCATTTCCTCCTTAAGAATAAGGTAACATTATAGTAATTCTTATCGCGCAAAGGAACAGATACGCATTACCCTTAAGAATAAGGTAACGTTAAGGTAATTCTTACAGTGCAAAGGAATGGATATGCATTCCTGCCTAAAGAATAAGGTAAATTGAAGACATCCTCATGGAGAAAAGGAATAGATATACATTCCCTACCCTAAGAATAACAAAGAGCTTTTCCTGACAAGATTATGTTTATATATTTTCTTGATGTTTTATGCTTAAGTTTGTCATTAATTACTTCTTCTATTCCTTGCAGTTTGAAAAAATAGTGATTTTTAGGCAATAGATCTCTCCTTCCACCAAACTTAAATATCTTGTTGTCGAAACTGAAGCAGGGTGGAGCAAACCAAATTCTTGACTCAATCTCCCTTAGCTGGTTGATTTGCGAGTTATATAGCGAATTGGACTTCTGTGAAAACTCACAATTTCAATAAGATGCTCAACTTTTGGTCCCATAAAGAACTAGACCATCACCATGCTAACATTGTAACATCCCTTCTAAGCCAACATCATCACATAATTCAAGGTGCGATTCAATGGGGAGACACCATGATAGTTGAGGGTGAGTATTGCCATATTGCAGGCTATTAGGAGTGGACTGAAGATATACTTAGTAATGTCAAGAAGCCTTGGGTACGACATAAATTTATGATGCCATTTATGTATCACTTTTCACTTATGATTGTAATTCAAATATTTTACGAGCATTCTATGAAGCTTGGTGCCCCAAAACAAACATGCTTCTTACATCTATTGGGAATTGTCTATTTTCTATGGGATTTACATGTTCTTGGAGGCTTACCAATTTTGGATTCTCTTTATGAAGAAGTGGTGCCTAAGGTTAAGGAACTTACTGGGTTTGCTGAAAAGAAAATAAAACATCTTCCTCAGACTTGTGAACATTTATTTGCAGCCTTTCATCTTCTTCGAAGTTCTAACCAAAGGGTATATTTTAACCAATGGATAGAGTTCTTGGACAAGAGAGAGACCCTCAAGGTATGGACCTACTCCACCGAGGCAGGAAGAGAAATCTTTTCGTCTTGAATCAACAGATAGTCCTAGTGGAACTTTACCTGACACAAAGAGATGGTCACATGTTGAACAAAAAGTATTCTCCAAGATCGGGGTGAACTCTAACAAAAGAGATAAGACATATCTAGCGACCTTCTTATCTTGCCAGTCTTGCACTTGTGTCCTTCCAAATGAAAAAGTTCATTATATTCATCCTGTGACCTTCAAGATAGAAAGCTTAAAAGATGTGAAGGCATCAAGTCACATACTTGTAGGTTTTGAAGACTTTCAAGTATACTATTAGTGAAGCCCATATTTGATATAGGCTTGCCCCCATCGAGTCACCCCTATTTGGTATGAGTCCAAAAGTTTAATGAGAGGTACTCATAGCTTTAATACTTATGTAAGAGTTTTTGTGGGGACATATGGGTTTTTTATACTCATGCAACTGAACTTAGAACATAATTCCAAGTGCCTATGTACCTTAATGAAGAGGATCAAGTCATAACATAGTTCTGGGAGAGTGAGTGTTTTTTTGGGTATGCCGTACACAGTTCATACTCTTGCGGGCCAGGAGTGATATGCAGTTTATGATAGTACATCATAGAGTGTCACTTTAAGGGTAGTACCTCTTGAGAAATTTTGAATTTATGGGACCAATCCTTACGCCATCTACAGCAACAAGTTTGTAGGCGTGATTTGGATAAGCTTTTTGTACTACATATGGTCCATCCCACTTCGAAGTAAAATTTTTCCATTACTTATGTAAAGTGACAAAGGGTCTCCTTGCTACAAGGAGTTGGTGTCTTGCTTTAAAGCACCTCAGAGGAACATTTGGATTGAAAGAATGAGATAGACAAGCTTGATAAGATTCAAGATTTCATTGAGCTTCAAGCTTCTTTTCATCTAGCGCTTCTAACTCGGGGAGACGTAGTCGAGCATTCTCTTCTTTCGTAAGTCCCTTTTGAGTAACAAATCTTAAGGAAGGTATCTTCCACTCAATTAGTAGGAATGCTTCAACTCTAAACACTACAACAATTATGCTATGTAGCTACGAAATTATTAGCTGTGAAATGATATTTATCATTAATTATTCATTTTTAGTGACAAAAATTAGATTTCATGCCTAAATATGTGAGACACATACTTTTAGTAATGAAACAGAAAAGTTCATAGCAAAATTTTGTCCACTAAGATTTCCCGTCAAAAAAATGAATTGGTGCCATTTATTGAGTACAATTAGCCACGAATTCATAGTTATTGATGACACATTATTTAGTCACTAATAATGTATCTAATTTGTGACAAATTATGTTTTGTCTAAACATTAATTAACTTTTGGATATGAAAAAGATTTGTCTCAAAAAGTATGTTATAGCAATAGTGAAAAATTAGAATTCATAGTTAAATGTTATAAGCTTTAGCTATAAAATTTTTAATTTAATTGTGACATTAACTTTCGTCACAAAAAACATAACTAATTAGTGACAATCATTTTACTACCGCAAAGCAATTTGTGATTTAGTGACAACAATAATTTGTCACGAAATATACAAGATGTTATATAGTAACAACTTAAAATTTGTTGTTGAATGATTCAACTATTTGCGACGAAATAATTTGCAGCTAATATAATTTTTTCTTTGACTACGATTGTTAATTATTACAAGTGATAATTGACAAAAAGAATAATAGAAGTGCTTCATAAGAAACCATTGTTATTCATCTGAATATACATCTATATAAATTCATATATATATGAGTATTAAGATATTGTTTAAAACTTAAGTAACATATAATTAAGATTGTTTTTAACATGTACATGTATAAAAGTTTTCTTTATCAATCATCACATTCAAACAACTAAGGCTTGTCTATCTCATTCAAACAACTAAGGCTCTAGACATTACCTGCAAGTTCATTGTTTAAGTCTTTAATAGATAATTCACAGAGGAAAGATGTATTATCACATAATAATATGTGTAAATAGTTTCATTAATTCATGATGATCATCAATTTAACATAAAATACAAGATTTAAAGACAACTTCAAGAAAATATTCGAAAAACTTAAATACAAGACCTATCAGCTAACTTTCTACATCTTAGTCTATAAATTGGGGCGTATGGAAGAGAAATTCGATGTTCTGGGTAGCCTCTAGATACCCAGAGTGAAGAGTTAGCAAGTTTTCTTCAAGAATTTAGAACCTCTTTGGAAATCCTCAAGTCTTCTCTCTCCTCCTCTCTCAGAACTCTCGTAGAAACTTAAAAAAATGAGTTTTGAAATCCTTCATACATATTTAGGCTTAGATACACGTTTTTGGGAGTTAAAAATATGTTCGAAAGTACAAAAATGCCATTCCCAAAGTTAAAAGAAAAAATGTCAAAACTTGCACACTGGTTCGCGTCGCGGAGGTTTCCGAACCAGTTCATTTTTTAATTTTTTTACGTGAGTCAATTCCCATCGACAAAAACGTCAATGAAATAAAATTTAAGTGCATTTCCACACCCCTAATATGTCATGGAAGGGGTACGGATTTGCTACTATTTTTACATAATCGTGCAATTTCGTAATTCAATTCGATTGCTTTTAAATCGGGTCTGGACCATTTTCTAACTCGATTTTATGCTGATCACAAATTCAATCTTGTATTTCCTATTGGAGCTTTGGAAGACACGTTTTGCCATGATACATTTTAGGGGAGTTTTGATAATTTTATGAGGTATTGCATCATCTCCCTTTTGGAATTATGCATCCTCAAATGATGAGTAAAGGTCAAATGGAAACACGAATAACCCCCTAAATCATCTTATTCCTCCATTGGGAACACTCGAACTCTCAATTATCCATCACCTCACCTATCTATCTCTGTCTTAGACTCGAGAATAGAATAAGAGAAAGGCATCAACTCAATGAAAGGGGAGCATTCAATAACATTAAGGATAAGAACATTTACCTTCAAAATTATCGTTATTGGCATTAATAGATGTGGGTTTTTGAGCTTCATCGCTTCCTCAGCTTCCCACATTGCATCTTCGACAAATTGGTTCCTCAACAGGACTTTAACAGAGGCTATCTCTTTATTCCTCATCTTACAAACTTATCGGTCAAGGATCTGGACTAGAATTTCTTTGTATAATAAGATATCCTTCACACCCATACTCTCTACAGGAATTGTTAAGGCTGGATCCCCCAAACAGTTCTTCAGCATAGACACATGATATGCCGGGTGAACTCCATCTAGTTCGAAATTCAAATTTAGCTCATAAGAAACCTTCCTAATCCTTCTTATGATCTGGTATGGTCTGATATAATCGGGACTCAACTTTCCTTTATTGCCAAATCTTATGACACCCTTCATGGGTGACACCTTCATGTACTTCCAATCACCCATCTCAAATTCCAAGTCTCTTCTTCTCACAACCTTATATGACTTGTGACGACTTTGGACTGTCTTCAACCTTTCTCTAATGGCTTTCACCTTCTCCATAGATTGGTGCACGAGATCAGGTCCAATCAACTCAGCTTCATCGGCCTCAAACTAGCCAATCAGAGATCTACATCGCCTCCCGTATAATGACTCATAAGGGCCATATGAATGTCAGCATGGTAGCTATTGTTGTATGAGAACTCAATCAATGGCAGGTGATCATCCTTATTTCCTTTGAAGTCAATGACACATGCTTTTAGCATATCCTCCAAAGTTTGAATGGTTTGCTCTACCTATCCATCCGTTTGAGGGTGAGATGTACATTCATGTCGAATCCTTTCTGAAAGGATCTCCAGATCTGAGAGGTGAATTGAGCTCCTCTGTCCAAGATGATGGACAAGGGAACCCCATGCAACCTCACAATCTCATGAATATACAGTCAAGCATACTCTCAGCAGCGTAAGTTGTCTTGACTGCCAAGAAGTGGGCTAATTTCGTCATCCTATCAATGATCACCCATATTGAATCATGTCGCTTTCGGGATCGGGGTAAGCCTATGATAAAATCCATGTTGATGATCTCCTACTTACATTCCAGAATTTCAAAATTCTGAGCAAACCCACATGGTTTCTGATGTTCAACCTTTACATGTTGGCAATTTGGACACTTGAGACAAATTCAGCAATTTCTTTCTTCATCTTATTCCACCAATATACTTCCCTTAAGTCGTGGGGAACCAAGTTGGATGGAATATCTCGTGCTATGAGCTTCATCCATGATTCTGTTTCTAGCATTATCAATATCAGGTAGACACAATATTCCTTGATATCTCAATACCCCATCTCCCCCTTTGGAGAAAACCATTACCTTATGCTTGTGAACTGCCTCTTCCAATAGGTGTAAGAGAGGGTCTTATTCTTGCTTTCCTTTCACTTCTGACACTAAGGATGAAGTGGAACCATTTTGAACATTGACCCACCTTCGTTGTTCTTCTCAAGTTGCACTCTCAATCAGGCCAATCTATGTATCTCATTGGCTAGTACTCTCTTAACTTGCTCTACATGGGCAGTGCTACCTATGGTCATCCTGCTAAGAGCATCAACAACAATGTTAGCCTTACCTAGGTGGTAGAGAATGCTCAGATCATAATGTTTGAGCAATTCCAACCACCTTCTTTGTCACAGGTTGAGCTCTTTCAGACTGAACACGTACTGCAAGCTTTTTCAGTCAGTGAACACGTCCACATGCACTCCACAAAAATAGTGACACAAGATCTTAAGTCTGAATAACACTGTTGCCAACTCTAGATCATTGGTTGGTTACTTTTCATAATACATCTTAAGCTGTTTGGAAGCATAAACTATCAAATTCCCTCCCTACATAAGCACAGAACCCAGTCCAACTCTGGATGCATCACAGTATATCACAAAGTCACCCATCCCGTCTGGCAAGGTCAACACTAGTATTGTAGTCAATCTAGTCTTCATCTCCTGAAAACTCCTTTCATATGCCTCAGAACACTAAAACTTGGCCTTCTTCTGAGTCAGTTTTTTCAACGGGGATGACAGAGACTAGAAGCCTTAACCAAATCTATGACAGTAGCATACTAAACCCAAGAAGCTTCTTATTTTTGTTGGAGAAGTTGGTCTTGGACAGTTCTCAACCACCTTAATGTTATGAGTATCCACCTGAATACCACCTCTCGGAACAATATGGCCTAGGAAAGCCGCTGACTTGAGCCAAAACACACACTTGGAGAATTTTGTATAAACTCATGATCTTTGAATATTTACAAAACCACTCTAAGTTGATTAACATTATCCTCCTTATACCTCAAATATACCAAAATGTCATCAATAAACACAATCACGAAAATATCAAGATACGGCTTGAATACCTTGTTCATCACATCCATGAAAATTGCAAGTGTATTTGTCAACCCGAAAGACATGACCAAGAGCTCAAAATAGCCATATAGTTTCCTAAAGGTTGTATTTGGGATGTCATGTTCCCTCACCTTCAACTGGTGATGCCCCGATCTGAGGTCTATCTTTAAGAAACAAGTAGAAGCCTGAAGTTGGTTAAAGAGAACACTTATTCAGGGAAGAGGGTACTTATTCTTTATGATAACCTTATTCAACTACCAATAGTCTATACACATTCTCAAAGACCCAACTTCCTTACGCACTAATAGGACAGGAGCACCCCAAGATGAGACATTATTCCTTATTAAACCTTTCTCTAACAAGTCCTTCAATTGCTCTTTCAATTCTTTCAATTCTGTAGGGGCCATTCTATAGGGTGGAATTGAAATGGGTTTGGTCTCGGGAAGAACATCAATCCCAAAGTCAATCTCCAGGAAGATCATTAAGGAAAACCTCAGGAAACTCCTTTACAATTGGGACTGACTCAAGTGTAGTAGATTCAACATCATCAGAATTAACTCTCACAAGGTAGTAAGTGCAACCTTTGGATATCAACTTTATAGCTCTAAGATAAGAGATAAATTGCCCTAAGGGGCAACAGAACTCCCTCTCCACTCTAAGAAAGGCTCATTAGGAAATTGCAACATAACAATTCGGGTCCTACAGTCGATAGAAGCATAACAGGAGTGAAGCCAATCCATGCCCATTATTACATCAAAATCAACCATCTCCAGCTCTATTAAATCAGCTTCAGTGTATCTGTGATAAATAGACACTACACAATCCCTGTAAACCTTCTTAGCTAAGATAGACTCACTAGTAGGAGTAGAAACAGAGAAATGTTCATGCAAGCACTCTGGAAGAACCACAAACTTACTAGCCATATAAGGTGTCATAAAAGACAAGGTGGTGCCCAGATCAACCAATGCATAAAAATCATAAGTAAAGACTCGAAGCATATCCATGACAACATCTGGTGTGGCCTGCTGATCCTATCGGTTACCCATAGCATCAAGGCGATTCATCCTGCCTCCTGTACTCTAGTAGTACCCCTCTGCTTGTTACCCGCTGGGATGCTGTGGAAGACTGAGCTCTACTACTTCCCTCACCTCGCCTCCTCTTTAGAAACTCAAAATTAAAGTGACCAGCCTGACCAAATGCATAGCACACATCCTCGCCAACCCGACACTTACTTAAATAAATCTTATGACACTTGCTACAAAATGGCTTTCCCTTTGTACCTTGAGTCACACTAGCATGAGATTGAGCACCCAAGGCCCTAAAATTCTGATGACCAAGAGATTTCTAATCATACATGTTTTAATGCACAGGCACACTCATAACAGATGGTGCAAGATGTGATGGTCTCTTCTGAAAATAGGACTTGTCACCTCTATTCTGTCCCTTCGGGTCATGTCCCGCTGACTTCGCCCTTCTACTCATCTGGTCTTATCTATCTTACTTCTTATCCTTCTCTATTTGTTGGTCATACACCATAAGTCTGGATATGTTCATGCCAGGAATCAGCAAGGCAGCCTTATACTTTTTCTGCACATGTCTGTCCAGGCCAAACACAAACCAACTCTTCTTGTCCTCATGTCTTTCACCATCTCTGGAGCATACCTTGACAGTTTAACAAACTTAAGGCCATAATTCTACACAAACATCCCTTCCTGTTTCAAATTCATAAACTCATCCTTCTTTGCCTTCCTTAACTCTTGAGGAAAGAAGTAACCAAGGAAGGTAGTCTCGAACTCATCCCAATTCGCGGGCTCAGCATCTTTACCTCTTCTGTCCTCCTATTGGTTGTACCAAACATCTGCAACATTCTTCAGCTGGTAGAAACAAATTCAAGCCCTTCAACCCCACTGGCATGCATTGCCCTGAAAACCTTGTACATCTTGTTAATGAATTTCTATGGATCCTCTCAACTTCAGGCCCCGTATACACAGGCGGGTTCATCCTCAAGAAGTCTCTGAGTCGGGTTGCAGCTGAGGGCTCCTGTGAGCTAGAACTAGGAGCGTAAGAACCTTACCTATTTTCCTGGGATTCCACCAATTGAGTTAATATGGCAATGGCTCCCATAAATTCTGCCTCATTAGTGGGAGATGGCTAGGGCAGAGCAGCGACCGCCTGGGGTACCTCAGCAATTCTCGCGGGGCATCCCCGTCTCCTAGCATCTGTCTGGACTGGAGCCTCTGATTGAGTGTTCTCAGCAACTAGGGATGTGGCATCTCTCTGTGCGGTCATTCTCTTGGACGACATTTTCAGTATGCGTAAAATGCATGAGTTAAAACAGGATTTTTACAAGGTTAAACTCTATAACAAAAACTCAGATCATAGAAGAAGGGTAACACTTCTTTATGTCTTATAGACTCCTACTTATGAAGAGTGGTGCACAGCAAGCCTATAAACAAAACTCTACTAGAATCGAGTTTGTAAACTTCCTAGGACACTCAAACTTTGTGAATTAATACCAAGTTTGTCATGCCCCGAGAAGGTACCTTAGACATGACTGGTACTCGGAGACTATCACTAGTTCCCAAGTGGACCATTTAGCCTCATTGTATTTGTTCAGTTCATTCATTTGCTCAAGATTAAATAGAAAAATAACTATCAATGGATTATCATAATCACTATCATAAGATAATATGAAGAAGTATCTCAAAAGAAAGGAAATGGGAAATATGTAATACCGACACTATCCATAAATTGTCTACGTCTATGAAGCCTTTATGACTAAAATCTAGGAAGGTACTATGACAGACCACGGCAACTACAATTAAAAGAAAAATATTAAAATAAAGTCAATGAAATATTCATCCTCCGAAGGCAGGTGAGGACTTACCACGGCTTGAAATACTGAGCTCTGAACCTCAATGATTGGGTTGCTGAAGTCCTTTTTCTACAAAATCTGCATCATAAAATGATACAGCACCAAAGGGACATTAGTACATGGAATGTATTTTGTGTAAAATGGGCTAAACTAAATAATATAAGATACAATTGCTCATCAATTGCTCATCCTTAACTCAGAGTAAGGGAGAGGACTCTATAATCTCACTATCCATCAAGACATCATACAATCACATCAACGTCAGAATACTATCAACAAGGAACCTATTTGAGAGTTTCTATAACCGACAATCATCACCTATGAGCCAATAGTGATACAATAAAGAGATGTCGTTGCCACATCTGTCTAGTAGCTTGCCAGTCTAAAAAAATAAGTTTGTCGAGGATCCAAGAAAGTCTGTCAAGTCCTCTAAGGGACAAAGTAAGCATCCACTTTCATGGTCCAATCATCTCCTATGCTAGCCACGTAGTTAATGAGCGCAAGTGGGACTCACTCTTAACCATTTTGGTGCTAATACTCCTCCTAGGATCAATATGCTTATAAGGCTACTAAAGTCAAACTGTTACGCAGCCAAACCCTCAAACTGGGTCCTCATTTCATCTATCTTTCTATCAACTCAAGCAAAGGAATTCTTCTCTTTACCTCTATCAAAACTCAGTTAAATCCCCTAGATATCAATTTACATCTATTTCAGCGATTGCAGCACTCATCTTAAGACTTAGACTTCATCAATCAGCACCTCCAAACAACCAAGGATATAGAAATTACCTCTAAGTTCATTGTTTATAACAAATAATTCACACAAGAAAGATGTATAATCATATAATAATATGTGTAAATAGTTTCATTTATACGTGATGGTCATCAATTAAACATAAAATACAAAATTTAACAATAACTTCAAGAAACTACTCAAGAAAGTTAAATACAAGACCTATCAGTTAACTTTCTACATCTTAGTCTATAAATTTTTTGCACATGGAAGAACATTTCTATGTTTTGGGTAGCCTTTAGATACCTGGAGTGAAGAATTAGCAAGTTTTCTTCAAGAATTTAGAACTTCTCTGGAAATCCTCAAGTCTTCTCTCTTCTCCTCTCTCAGAACTCCTGTACAATCCTTATAAAATGAGTTTTTGCAACCCTTTGTACATATTTAGGCTTAGATATAAGTTTTTGGGACCTAAGAATATGTTGGGAAGGATAAAAATGCCCTTCCCAAAGTTAAAAGAGAAAACATCAAAACTTGCACACTAGTCAGCGTCGCGGAGGCGGGGGACTAGTTCATTTTTTAATTTTTCCATAAAACAATTTTTGTTGAAAAAAAGTCAACGAAATAAAACTGAAGTGAATTTTTGCTCCCTTGGCATATCACGGATGGAGCACGGATTTGCTACTATTTTTGCACAATTGTGCAATTTCGTAATTCGACCCAGTTGCTTTTAAATCAAGTCAAGACCATTTTTTGACTCGATTTTCTTTGTTGATTGCAAATCCAGTCTCGTATTTCCCAATGGAGCATTGGAATATGTGTTGTGCGTACAACGCATTTTAGGGGCATTTTGTGAATTTTACGGGGTATTACAGTTCAAAATCAAAAGTGAATTCTAAATATACATAAATTCTAATTTAAAAGTGAATCTTGAAACTAAATAAATAAAACATAAAATAATAAATTTAAAAAAAATAGTAAAAAGACTATTTTGTCTAAAGAGGAGTAGTTTTAATGAAGGAAAAAAAAGTTTAAACAACATTTCTAAGGGCTTCACGTTTTTAATATAGTACTAGTTTAGTGTACATGCTTTCCAACTATGTATTGCGCCAATTTATAAACTATATATAATCAGTACTTGTTGTTGACACCCAATTTTTACCCTCCACGGTGTCAAATTAATCATCGGGACTTTATTCTTAT